>VXBH01003558.1:11407-25661 GCA_013400035.1 Rynchops niger | reverse complement strand
CTCCCTACAACACTCCAGGCTTCAGGGCCACACACTGCCTCCGTGAAGACCTGAAGTTGTTTGGCCCAATCCATCCCAAAGTGAAGAGAAACTAGAAATACTTGATGCAGCACAGGCTTTTGTACTTTTCCTCCTTCCTTTTCCCACGCTCCAACCTCACCTAGCTGCCCCAAACAAGCAAGAACCAGCGTTAGTCTTAAAAAACAATGTTACACATTTAAAACAAGGCACATGGAGGTCCAGTGTTTGTCTCCTCCCCAGGGTACACAGATGTAGTGAGGCTCCTTCTCACAGACAGAGACAAATTGAAATGGCCGAAGGCCATGCCAGGAAATCACAGAGGATTGATATGACGCTGGNGGGGGGGGGGGGGGGGGGAACACTTTGCTGCCTAGGCACAGTTATCTCCCTACAACACTCCAGGCTTCAGGGCCACACACTGCCTCCGTGAAGACCTGAAGTTGTTTGGCCCAATCCATCCCAAAGTGAAGAGAAACTAGAAATACTTGATGCAGCACAGGCTTTTGTACTTTTCCTCCTTCCTTTTCCCACTCTCCAACCTCACCTAGCTGCCCCAAACAAGCAAGAACCAGCGTTAGTCTTAAAAAACAATGTTACACATTTAAAACAAGGCACATGGAGGTCCAGTGTTTGTCTCCTCCCCAGGGTACACAGATGTAGTGAGGCTCCTTCTCACAGACAGAGACAAATTGAAATGGCCGAAGGCCATGCCAGGAAATCACAGAGGATTGATATGACGCTGGAAATAGCTTCTGAGGCAAAGAGAGAAATTTCTGCCAAAAATATACATTTCCAAGGGCAGCTTTAAGCAGTCTGGAGTGATGTTGATGAGGAGGTGAACTCAGGTAGGTCAGACCCTTTGGAAGTTCTCTATCACTTNTGTGTGCTTTCATTCTCTGCTGCATTAAAAATCTGTCCTTAGTTTATATACAGGAAAGTATTAAGGGCTAAACAGACAATCTTGATTTTTTTATATAAAAATTTAGCTTTATAGAGGCTACTTTACAGCACAGATCCCTTGTTTTCCCTATTTATTCAGGAAATGAGAGGAAAATCAAAAGGAGTGCACTGAAACAGCACTTTCAATTGCATAATTAAATATGTAATCATTCCATAACTCAGTGATACAAATTCATTTTTTGTGAATGTGGAATCAAAGATTTGACAAGACTATGAAAATCCTAATGGCTGCATGTAGGATAATGTCCTCTGGGTTTCCTATTCACTGGAAATTAAGACACAGTGCAAGATTAACTTCTCTATCCATGCCCAATAAAAGGCATGATGATACCTGAATGACTTGGCTCAATTTCTGACTGCATAAAGCTATCACCTTTCTGATCTGATTTAAAACAGAAACACAAAATATAAGTTGATTGAAAAAACATGCTATTCTGACTTATTTATAACAATATACTTTAAATTACTGTTCATTGCCCCAAACAATTTTGCATTTGCAAGACAGAATATTATGCTCCTTAGCTACTCACTGTGTATTTGGCATGTTCATTCTACAGGGATGGGAACATTCAAATAAATGAACAACAGGGCTGAGAAAGGAACCCAAGAGTCTTGCTTCAGAGTCCCCTGCTAGAGCATATGTGCTGGTGCTACTTGTGTCCTCCTTATTGCACAAGTGGTGGTATGTGAATAAAATAGATTTGATATGCCAAGATATCATCATGATAAGAGAGTGTTAGAAAAATTACAGCCTGATTATCACGTTAGATATGCACATTTGCAGCTACTTGTCCAACTAGGAAGAGCAGTACAAGCACATATTGTTCAGGGCAGTGCAAGAAGGAAGAAGATGGGGAAGAAATAGAGGGGCTGGAGGGAAACAATGTTACCAGCTTCAGATGTTGCTGCTGCTGAAGGTAGGAGAGATAATATTGGAGTCAGCATTGCAACATTGTCAACAGCTGCTGGTTTCCTTCTAGTCATCATGTTACAGGCAGAACTTTCCATTTTACTATGATGTGAAGTCTGGTCTGCTTTTAAGTGGGGACCTGCAATTCCTGGGTAAGGAAACAAAATTTGGATGAATATTGATAAAGCAACCTGTCTGGGGAATATCTGAAAAAGAGCAGTCAGTTGCTGTCCTTGCTACCCCAGTATATTTCCATATTTTCCTGTGTATGTGCCTGTAATATGGTCTTGATACTAACAAGGATCATGATTTTTTTTTTTTTTTTGATAATTTTGCTTCAGGATGTACCATCACTGATCTCTATAAAGAATGGTAAACCAACATAATAATTTCACATCACTACTTTTTATTCTCCAAGCAAAATCACACTCTGTATATGTATAGAGACAGACATGCTTCATATCTGTATTTATTGGGATTGTCTATTTGTCATTCCCTGGGTAGTGTATTCTCCACACACATTTCTCTTCTATAATGACTTGACTTAGTGGGTATTTGATCTGAGTAAGGAGCAGGCATCAGGAACAGCCTCAGTATGTAATTCCCTGCCTAAAGTACATTACACTTATTTTTTAGGAATCCCCTTCCTAATGAAAATTTACCTTACGACTTATTAAAGAGGTGTGAGTTTAAAATAAAAAGCAATTTGTCATACATTTTTCTACCTAGGGATTACAATGCAGAAGAAATGAGTGGTAGAAATATACCAAAGAGGTCAAATATTCCAGAGAAATAAAACTTACGCACTCAGGGCTGGTAGATTCCTCCCTTAACAATGTTTCTCAAACTCTCTTATGATTCGAACCCATTTTGTTTGCTTGTAAATGTGTCAAATTTAAACTGCTGGGATTGAAATTTTACATATTAGATATCTGCCTAATACACCTGAATGTGTATCCACCTATTTATATGTAATATTTCTGTGAGTTTATGTGTGCGCATACATATTGCATCTATATCTATAAGTATATGAGTTTACCAAGCAGAAAGGCAGCTAAAATGCCACAGGACAGTCCTTCATTTTTCAAAGGTAATCCTTCATAAAATCCTTCTCTTTTCAAATCTTAACCTGCACATGGGCCTCAGCTAAAATGCATCAGATTTTGGTAATTAAATTACATGAAGATTCAAAAATCACAGAGCAGATGAGATTGGAAGACTCCTCTTGAGATCACTTACTCCACCCCACCTTGCTCAGGGCCTTTTCTGTCAAGCTGCTTTCCATCTGGTCAGCCCCAAAGAGGTACTGGTGCATGGAGTTATTCCTCCCCAGATGCAGGATTTTGCACTTGTCCTTGTTGAACATCATGAGATTCTTGTCAACCCATTTGTCCAGCCTGTCAAGGTCCCTCTGGATGACAGCATGATGCTCTGGCATATCAACCACTCCTCCCAGTTTTGTATCTTCTCCAAATTTGTTGAAGGTGCGCTCTACCCCATCACCCAGTTCATTAATTAACATGTCAAATAGTTTTTGCCCCAGTATGTACCACTAGTGACTGGCCTCTAGCTGGACTTTGTGCCACCAATCACAACCCTTTGAGCCCAGCAGTTAGGCCAATTTTCAGTCCATCTCAGCATACATTTATCTGGTCTATATTTCATCAGTTTGTCTATAAGGAGGTTATAGGAGGTAGTGTTAAAAATCTTGCTGAAGTTGAGATAAGTAACATTAAGTTGATCAGGCATGATTTTCCCTTCATAAATCTATACTGACTACTCCTGATCACCTTCTTGTCCTTCATATGTTTGGAAATGCTTTCCAGGATTATTTGCTCCATCACCCTCCCAGGGATTAAGATGAAGCTGATCAGTCTATTGCTCCCTGGGTCTTGCCTTATTGGACTTATTCTTGCCCTTATTGGACTAAGATTTGCTCTCTTCTACTCCTCAGGATCCTCTCCAAGTCACCACAACCTTTCAAAAATAATCAAGAATGGCCTCATAATGGCATCAGCCAACTCCCTCAGCACTTTCGGGTGTATCCTATCAAGTCCCATGGACTTATGTATGTTCATTTTGTTTAACTGTTCCCTAACTAGATCCTCCTCCACCAAGAGTAAGTTTCTTTTCCTCACCAGTCTTAGGGGCCTGGGATTCCTGACGGCCAGTCTTACCAGTAAAGATCAAGGCAAAGAAGACAATGAGTACCTCAGTCTTTTGCTGTTTTTTTGCCACCAGGGTCCCTGCTCCATTCAGCAGCGTGTCCACATTTTCCCTAGGCTTCTTTTTGATGCTTATGTACCTGTAGAAATATTCCTTGTTGCCCTTATGCCCTTGCTAGGTTCAACTCCAGATACACTTTGGCTTCCTAAGCCCATCCTGCATGCTTGGACATTGTCTCTATAGTTCTCCAGGTCACCTGTTCCTGCTTTCACTTCTTTTTTGCTTCCTTTTTACATCTAACATTACTCAGGAGCTCCTTGGTCATTCATTCAAGTCTCCTGGCAATTTTGCTTTATTTGATTTACCAATCAGATTTGGTTTGGTATGCTACCACAATTTCCCTGATCCAAGCCCCAGGCCAGCAGCAAAAGTCCCTGGACATCAGGTCAGGTCAGCAGATGGGGGCCTTTTTTCCCTGCAGCAGTGAGCCTCCCCTGCTATCCCTGGCTGCACCTGGATAGTGCATGGTAGTTCCTCAAAGAGTTTCCACAAGTATCCTGATACCTTCCCCAGAAGATCAAGAAGATTTTGAAGCAGAGCCAGCAACTGATGCACAACCTTCTATGTCTGTTGGCTGCACTCAGCCTTTCCAGATACCAACCATCATTTCCTTGTATTTGCATCTTGGAGCTGCTATGAACAGTCCCTACCTTTGTGCCTTGCACATGAAATGTGAAATATCAGGAGACCTATGGGTTGTCTCAGAAACTGCGGAGGAGATCTCCAGAAGACTCGGGCACAGAAGAACTGCACTGGTGAGAGGAATCTGAAAGACAGGGCTACAGAGTGGACCAGTTGTAGATAGGAGTCCTGATGGAACTGTGACCTGATATCAACCTGGGACTTAACAGAGGAGAACGGGTCTGAGTACAGAAATAGTCAGGAGTGAGACAGAATTACAGGTTACGGCTTGGTGTAGATATGCAGAGGAGTTTCTGCCTATTAGACCACTCATAAAATAAAATTATCAACATTCATGAAATATTAATCTATTCATACCAAGGCTTAGAAATGTGGGATAAATGAGACATGATGTCACACACTGAATAGCAAGAGAAAAATCCAACTACCAAAAAGCTGTTTGTTAGATGAGCGTTATACATTGAATAAAGCAGTGTCCCGTAGAATAACTGGGATATTTGACCAGGTAACTATGCCTATGGGATCACAGCACTATGGAACTGTGCATAAGCAAAACTGATGTTTCACTACTCCATAGTGCTTGAGTTTGAACCTTAACATTATTTATTCATTAATGTAGTTTGTGTGCAACAAATGTGCATATCAATACACATACACATATATGCATGTGCATATGGTACATAATAATGCTGACAACCTCATAAATTCAACATCTGGTTCTAATTAAACTGAAGGTCCTATATAAAGAGCCATATAAAAACATGTAACCTACTGACCTCTATTGATAAAAAAAAGTCTCTGTGCAGCTGTGTTTCAACATATCAAGGGACAGTCATTAATTTTTTCAAAGGTAATCCCTCACAAACCACTTATCCTCTCAAATCTCTACCTGCACACAGTGTTTGCATTAGGGACCTTGATTTATGGATTCCCACTCCTTGGATAGAGAGGCCGACTTCCTGTTGCCGTGGTTACTTGGATCTTGGTTCAAGGTCAAACTACTCCCAAATCAAAATCAGTGGCAGGCACAGCATCTAACAGCCAGGTTATTCACTACCCTAGGATGCTTAAAGGTCAAAGACTAAAGTGCTGCTTACTGCCTTTGGTGTGAGTCAATATTTTCAATATATTTATTCTGTTTCTTCTGAAGAAGTAGTTGCTGCTCAATTACCACCTATCTGGGTTTAGCAAGGTCATACAAATCATTGAGGAAAATCCTCCCCCTACAGAAGAGATACAAATGTAATGAATTACTTCAAAGTCTACATGGCCCAATTGTAGCTCATTGCTGGTGAATCATGGGTTTGGCCATCTGTCTTTTGTTTTAGGCACTTGTTTTTTTCAGCCTATATCACTCACCTCACTGAAATTCTCATCTAAATTGAGAAACAGGAGTAATTTATGGATCTGGAGCAGCCAATAAGGAAGATCCATCAGGTTTCTTTCACAGATACCAAAACACAAACAGAGACTCGGAGGCACCATTGGAAACCCATGGAGGTGCAATGATTTGCTCACAAGGCTGTGATTCACGCTGCAGTAGTGGGAGGTATATCCCTTGAGTGGATGGACCTGCTGGCACGATATCATCACCTTTTGTTGGACTTTTTCTCATTTGGGGTGCTCTGTTCAGAAGGCCTTACGTAAGAGAACCCCCTGGTTCAACCCATCTTTGAATCAGGTGGAAATAATCATCTGCAACACCGTCACCAGGGCTCAGAGTTTAAAATTCACACACATACATCCATGATTCCAGTGTATTTTATCCTTTGTTGCTGCTCCAGAAAGAGAANAGACCTTATTTATCCCCTGTCTGTTGATCTTTGTGCATTTCCTCCAAATCAGAGCCCGCTTTATCCCATGAAAGACCCATACCTTAACTTTCATGAGTCCTACTGATAGCACAGACAACACTGCATGCACATGCAAGCGAGCAATGGGTGGCAAAGCAGGGAGGAAAACAACCATTATTTGTTTAATGGGAAAGGGCAAAGGGAAAGGACAGTTTCAAAAGCAAGGGTAGACATGAAGGAGATTATCAAGAACCTAAACCAATGATGGTATGATTATAAACAAATAATCACAATGATTGTAAGTAAAAGGGTGAATCAGGAGAAGCACTATTCTAGTTCAGGGTAGACTGTCAGAAAGCCTGTGCATGAGGGAACACAATACTGATGTGAAACTGGCCTTTTTCTTAAAGATTTATGGATCCTCTCATACTTTGGATAAAAAACTGTCATTCTTCATTCACTGTCTAAGCAACTTATGAGCTCTGACTGATAATTAATACATTAATTTTAAAGGCCTAGCCATTATTGTTGTTGTTATTAAGTACTTACGTTGCAAGTAATGTGATCTATCTCCATTGTGCTAGGCTCTGTACAAATGGATTAATTAACTATCCTTGCTTTACTGTTAAATCATGCTCACTCTGCTTATTGCATTTATCTGTTTTCTTTCATCTTGTACTTATATGGAGAGGTTCTTGGACAACATCCACCTTTTCTTCTTTTATTGTGTACAGAATCTAGCACAACACACATCCAGGCTGGAACTCCAAGTACCAGTTCAAAAGAGATAATAAATGTTAATTTGCCATTGGAAAACAGAGAAAATCAGCTGATAAAAATTGATCTCAGTGAAGCTTCTTCTAGGGAAGGTTTTTCTTTATAGTTCATTGCATTGGCTTTCATAATCCCCCCAGATTTCTGGAAATCTACAACTGTACTTAAATTGTTTATGCATCTGACCACTGTTATCAGAAAACTCTTACAGTCGATTTTTCTTCCAGTGTCTTTGCACAATGTATCTATGCAATGCAGCTGTACAGGAATGCACATCTAAACATTAAGTTAGTCATAGTATTTGCATTTTGATAACTTCACCATTTTGAATAAAAAGCCAGAAGAAACCTCATATCTGGGTGAATCTTTTCTTAAGGTTGATTTTAAATATATCAGTCAAAAATTTAGAATTGCATCATATTCCAGAAGGGAGAACTGAATTACTGTGTGATAAATATAGTTAAGGAAAGTAATTATTCTTCTTACAGTAATATTATTACCTTTATAACTTATGCAATTAATTTCCCTGGCTTCTATTTGACGTGTATTATCATTTAAAAATAACTGTACTTTCAATGTACACCACTGCTTTATGGCTTTAGGTCCTTTTAGAAACTTCAAATTCNAAATAACTGTACTTTCAATGTACAGCACTGCTTTATGGCTTTAAGTCCTTTTATCTTCCTCCCTTTTCTATCACCACATTAGAAACTTTAAATTCCACCTCTTCTATAAGGGATTTTCTATTCTGCAGGATGTGTCCCCCTGAATAAAACCAAGTTTCTGTAGAATAATGAAAAAAATTACTCCATTGCCAACAGGCAAAAATTTAAGACACAGAGACTGCTTTATTTCATTCCATCTATTTTCCTACTTCTACTTTTTTTTTTTAATAGGCATAGCTTTAGAGAAAGAAAGAGGGAGACCAAGAAAGCCATCATTAGATAGATCTTCTGATCTTCATCTGCAGTAGCATAGTCAGAAGAGCTAATGCTATAATGATAGCTTTGGAATCTCTTAGGAATTGGATAAAGAGAAGCGATAGTGATGAACTCCCAGCTAATAAACACAGAGTGCTTATTTTTGCAGAATGATCAATTTCCAGATGTCCTGAGGCTTGTCTGATACAGTTGATTTACTCCTTCTCCCTCACTTCACTAATAAAGCTCAAGTCCAGCATCAGATTAGAGATGAGCCAGATTTCTTAAAGGGGCAGGAGGACGGCTGGCATCATAGCACGCAAATGCTGGGAGACATACTAATCTCTTCTGCCTCCTCCTATAACCACCAAGCTGTCTTAAACAGCTGCCTTCCTCTCCTGAAATCATACACTTTATCCGCTTTGGGTGAGTACAGTAATACAGACAATTAATTTGTTATCTTGTTAGTGGAAATTTAATGCAATGATCTAAAAGAACTCTTACATATTGTGATAAACTTTAGTGCCTCCAGGGCACTTCTCTTCCATAGGACTCATTTCACATCCCATCCATTATGTAAATGAGATGTGGAAATAGTTCCCTTTTAATGTATCTGTACACTGATGGATTGCACAAAGTCAGCCCTACTGAAACTAATGAGGTTAAATGCATCTTGCCATTTCTTTCTACTTGGGTGAATCTCTGCGCCTGAGTTCAAGAAACGTGGTGCAAGTCTTCCTCTTCAGCTCTTTATGAAGATAATTGTGTCTCCTGACAGGGAGCACAGTGGCAACTGCTGCATACCTGAAGCCTCGCGAGGCGTTACTTAAGCAAGCAGAGCAGCTGCTGTTGCTATATACAGCTGTGGGGTCGATTCAGATCGTCTTCCACTTTTGGGAGGTGGGTCCCAGGATGGCGTGAAGTTGCAGAAACCTACAGCCTACAATGACATGCAATGTTTGAAAGCAACGTAGCTGTTAGCATTATCCATGCAAGAATTAAACCCAAGGAGGAAATGAAAGGAAGCCTTATAGTGGTCGTTTCAGAAGTGTTAGGTTAATGGTTGGACTCAATGACCTTAAAGGTCCTTACAACCTAGATGATTCTACGATTTCATGACTTAGCTCATCATCAGGATGAGTCTCAAATCCCCATTGCCCCTCCACCTAAGATGATGATCAGCTGCAATTTGACATTTCCAAAGGCCAGCCTCTTGCCTGTTTCAAGCCTAGATTTGCAATGAATTAGACTCCCTAGGAGATGTATTCTTGAGCTTTGCCTTTTGATTTTGCCTCAGAATTGCTTTTTCCTGTACTGGTACAGAAAGAATCATGGATACTCCATCTCATTCCCTTCCCTCCTCCTTGCATATTACCAGCATGAAAATGGAGGGGGTCTGAGTCAGGAGACTGAGGAATAAAGGACGTGCAGCCNTTAATGCAATGATCTAAAAGAACTCTTACATATTGTGATAAACTTTAGTGCCTCCAGGGTGCTTCTCTTCCATAGGATTCATTTCATATCCCATCCATTATGTAAATGAGATGTGGAAATAGTTCCCTTTTAATGTATCTGTACACTGATGGATTGCACAAAGTCAGCCCTACTGAAACTAATGAGGTTAAATGCATCTTGCCATTTCTTTCTACTTGGGTGAATCTCTGCGCCTGAGTTCAAGAAACGTGGTGCAAGTCTTCCTCTTCAGCTCTTTATGAAGATAATTGTGTCTCCTGACAGGGAGCACAGTGGCAACTGCTGCATACCTGAAGCCTCGCGAGGCGTTACTTAAGCAAGCAGAGCAGCTGCTGTTGCTATATACAGCTGTGGGGTCGATTCAGATCGTCTTCCACTTTTGGGAGGTGGGTCCCAGGATGGCGTGAAGTTGCAGAAACCTACAGCCTACAATGACATGCAATGTTTGAAAGCAACGTAGCTGTTAGCATTATCCATGCAAGAATTAAACCCAAGGAGGAAATGAAAGGAAGCCTTATAGTGGTCGTTTCAGAAGTGTTAGGTTAATGGTTGGACTCAATGACCTTAAAGGTCCTTACAACCTAGATGATTCTACGATTTCATGACTTAGCTCATCATCAGGATGAGTCTCAAATCCCCATTGCCCCTCCACCTAAGATGATGATCAGCTGCAATTTGACATTTCCAAAGGCCAGCCTCTTGCCTGTTTCAAGCCTAGATTTGCAATGAATTAGACTCCCTAGGAGATGTATTCTTGAGCTTTGCCTTTTGATTTTGCCTCAGAATTGCTTTTTCCTGTACTGGTACAGAAAGAATCATGGATACTCCATCTCATTCCCTTCCCTCCTCCTTGCATATTACCAGCATGAAAATGGAGGGGGTCTGAGTCAGGAGACTGAGGAATAAAGGACGTGCAGCCTCAGCCACAGGAGATGAAGTGATGTGTGTCTGGAAGCGCAGTCCTTTGTGTACTCAAAGATGAAAATTTAATGGAACTGGTGGAAGCAGATCATATTCCAGGGACAGTAATCCAAGGGGGCTGTAAGCGTGCTCACACCCAGCTGCCTACAGCCCCCCTGTGGGCCCTTCCCAGGCCCCCAGCCCTTCAAACAGAGGGGGACTGGGCTTTTAAAATGTCATGGGAGAAACCACCAGATTTTGTCATGCCAGGCAGTGATGAACAGGTGAAATGAGAATTTCCAGCAGAAGTTGTATCAAAGTAGAAGAACATGTTAGTTATATGTGGGTGACAGCAATCAATAACTTTAATGAGAGAAAAACTCGAGGGTTCAAGAGACTAATTCAGAGTCAAAGGGTCCAGGATCACAGACCCTGTGAACGTGGATTTAAGCTAAAGAGGTTTGCTAATGGCTTTAGAGTCAAAGGCTTTTCTCGCCCAGAGCCTGAAACTTTTAGTTGAGCAGAAAGTTACAGTTTACAGTTGTTGGAGACTGACAGAATCAAGAGAGACAGACAGAGACCGATGGTGTTGGAGAAATTAAATTTGCCATGAAATATCTCAGTGAATGAATCATTTAATACACAGTGATGAAGAACTAAATTCTCTTGAAGAGGGGGAAGGAGAAAAATTAAAGTCTTTGCAAGAGATGAAATGAAAAAGCAGTGTTTGAGGCAGGATGGTTTGGTGGAAAAGTGAGATAAAGGGCTTTTTTTTTAAGGCATAAAAAGCCATTAGGTATGCTGAGGGGCAGAAATAAAAAGACCTGCAGCTAAGAGCAAGGAACTACCTAGAGATGAGTAGTCACACTGAGATGAGCTGTCATAGTGGATGAGGATATGCTCACTGGGGAGGAAGGAAACAGAAGATAGGATTTCTTTCTCAAGAACACAACTAGGGAAAGACAGATGGGCAAATTTCAGTCCGTAAGTAATGAGAAAAGTCAAGGGTAGTGTTTTGAGTTGTTGTTTTTCTTAACAACAGGGATGATCATTTTTAAATGTGGCAGATAGAGTTGATATTCCCTAGGCAAATGGAGTTGGGAGCAGTTCATATTTATCACAGATTAAATGGGACACTGACAGCTTTGGTAGGGGAGCGCTGGCATGAAGCATGAGCAGAAGAGTCAAGTTGCTGGTGGGGGGAGGACAAAGGAGGCACAAGGGCTGGGCTGGTGTAATGATGGAGTCATTTTTCAGGCACATCCAGTGTACAAAAAGTGATGAAATCTAAGAGAAGTTAGCAAAATAATTAGTAAGAGTCTTGCTGAACAAGTTCAACTAAGTGACCGCCACTGAGAAAAAACAGCGCAATGCTCCTCCAGAAAATCTAAGGCTTCATTCTCCTTGTGTATGCAGTCAGCAAAAGACAACATCTGTATGATGCACAAATTCAGCTGATATTCTTTTTCTTTCTAACTGAAATGTTATAGTTGCATTACACCAGTTTAAGTAGTTCTGTGGCGATGTCTGTGTTCGAAAAGTAAACAGCACCAGAGATGTTGCTTGGACGCAGCTACCCATACTGTTACACAAAAGGAAAACAAGAGAAACCGGTGGGCACCTCCACCATCTAACTTACTGCAGTAATATCTGAACTGGTCCCCTGAAGGGGTCCACACCTTTCTACTCACCTCAGCCGCAAGCAAAGTTGGCTAAGCCATGACGGTAGGCACTCGGGGACAGGTGGGACAAGGATGGGTTGAAAGTCACAGAGATGATAAGAGCATCCAAGACTGTTGACTTTTAAGCTAACATCCTCCCTACTGGACAGCCTAGTAATTTTGCTTTTATTCTTTATCTGTAATAAGCTAAGCCCCAGTTCATACAACGAGAAATACTCTATGACATGCATTTGAAGTAAAATCTCAGCACTTAATAGAACTCCCTGCATACCCTGCAATATAGGAGACTATAACAGAGTAGTTTTTATTTTTAGAAGGTTTTGCACTGGCTTTGTTTCAATATCTGAGCCCATTCATCCCACTTTAATGCTGATTTATCACTAAAATGAGTGCTTGCTTTATCAGCACCAGAGATGAAAAATAATGCACACTGGGACTGCGTATATGGTTCTCCTTCTCTCTCCTTTTCTGTGTTTCAGATCAATAGATATAGCGTATTTTTTTACCTTTCATTCTGAAAACCACAGTAATTGACTGCAGTATGAAAACTGAAATCTATTTAAACAAACGCATAGGTAAGACCGTCAATGTTATTGCCAATTAAGCTCAGCAACAAAGAAGTTTAATAGTTAGATAGCATTATAGTATATAGGACTTTAATTTTTGCCCTATTCTAATGGCAGTCTGAAAACAACTAAAATATTTGAAAATTATAAAAGAGAGTGTAATGTGTGCTTTATTTTAACTGCTCAGCGTTACTGTGAATGGAGAAAAACCAAACAGAAAAATTAGAATTCAGGATTTTTCCTGAAGTTCATCTTTTCCCTTGTATCCTATTAAAAACCTCAGTGATAAGCAATTTCTCTATATGAACTTTAGTGTAATTTGTCTGAATTTTACATATTTTTGAAAGGAAAATGCTGAAGGAAATACTTTCTTGAGAGTGTTTTTCATTAAAATTCTTGCTGGAGACTGCTTCTTATAACAGTGTAAGAAGGATGGCAGAGACACCACATGTAATAAGGTCAGAGACTGCCTCTGTGGAGTATAGACACAAGAAGAGATCTGACTGATGAAGAAGAGGTTAAAGAGGTGAAGAGTGCGAAGTGGAATGAAATAGGTAAATAGGTGGAAATAGGAGACAAAGAATGGATTGGAAAGAAGCTGTAGGAGGGAAATCGCTTATTACAGAAATGTGTGAAAAGCAGATTGACAAGAACTAGAATAAAGGACATACTGGGAAACCCCTAAATGCTCTTAACTGCTGACATTTGGAGTTATGCTATCAACTTGAACGCTGCACATCTATGTCTGAGCCACTCTAAATATCCAGAGTGCTTTCCTGCACAGCTTTGGTGCAAGTCTCTCTTCAGTTTTCACATTTACTGAAGCCAAAACCGGATATTTTAGGTTCTTCAACCAATGAACTCCTCTCCCCATAGTTTTATATGCTTATTTTACAGCACTAGGCAGACAAAATACAGCAAGGTGTATCAGGGTAGGAATATGTTCTCTTTAAGCATCCACTCTGAGAGAGCATTATGATGGAGCAAAGATGATACAAGCAGAGCTTTTCTCTAAATATGATTGCTTTCCTGGGGTGGGAGAATTTTGCTATCTGAAAGGAAAGATCTGAGAGTGGCTGAATCTACTAAAATTCTGACCCTGACCGAGATTTTGGTCAGGCCATTGGAAAAACAATGAACTTAAGTAAACTGCCAAGCACAGGATCTCCAACCTTTGTACTTGTAATCAAGTTGATACTTTATTTGCTCAGCACCCCATGTCCCAGTAGAGATTTACTTAAGGATAGGTTCCAGTTTCAGACAGTTGTGTGCAAAAGCTGACCTTGGAGGTTTTGCAGAAGGAGGAAGAAGTCTAAAGGAATTTTATTTAGCAGTTTGGGCATGAAAAGACACTCAGGCCTTGTTTTCTTCTACTGGGACAACTGCC
>VXBH01003556.1:83696-102335 GCA_013400035.1 Rynchops niger | reverse complement strand
GAAGATTCTGTGAAAAAAGGAAGATGATGTTGTTTTGCCCCGTGTTGTTGCCTTCACCTTCGCTGGTTTATGCTGGATTGGGTTTGTTTTCTGGAAGTGTTTCAATTTAGGGTGCTTGGTGGCAAGACATGTTGCGTGTACCGACATGAGACCTTGTTGTCCAATATGAGGGCATCGTGTAGACAGGGTGCCATGTCTGTATGTGCGTTTTACCATTTCCTGCTAAAAGCACACAACTGAAACTGCAAAACTCAAATGATTTTAAGTTGGTGTAGAGATTTCTCGTAGGGTGCTAACCTGAATCCTGGATGCTCCCAAGCAGTGAAATTTAGCATGAACACCTAATGCTGACCCTGGAGCGGTGGCACAGTGGGGTTGCATAAATGCCTGTACCCGGAGCTGTCTGTATTTGATGTCTCATTGCCCTGTCCACCTATTTCTGATCCCATGGAGAGGGGAGGATCTGTGCACTGCTTTGCAGGGAAAACAAAGCTCATTTAGAGGAATGGAGATAAAATGGTTGCAAAGGGGAGGAGCCTCCTCCAAATTTCTGATGGAAAAGGGGATGAGTAATATAGCCTGGGAATAGAGGTGGGATTTGCTGGACTTGTAACATTTCCAGGATGGTTCCATTGGCAGGAATTTATCATCGGTCTTATGCCTCTGTCTTTGTAAATTATAACTGCTTTATAATTTTATAAGTGCTAGGGAGTCGAATTAAGGAACAAGAGCTGAAAGTCAGAAGCACTGGTAATGTGGCAATCGGTGCCTGTATCACATTTTAATAACAAACCCCAGGATTTCCTGTGTGTTGGCAACAAAGAACAAGCAAGAGCAGTTCTCACGTCTGCTGTGTTGGACTGCAGCTGTGTGATGAACACCCCACAAACGACTGCACCTTCAGGCGTGGTGGGAAGATGGATTCATCTGTTTTTCAGTACTGCTATTGCTGGCCATGCTCGGGGCTAGGCTTGTGTTTACCATCACCTGCAAATACAAGAGCCAGAAGAATGCGAAACCCCGGCAGATGCTGTCAGCGGTCCGGTGGAGGATGAGGAGGATGGTAGGATTTGGCAGACGAGTGAGGCTTCAGGAGGGAAATCTGGAGAGCAGTGTTTCAGCAGCCTTGTGATTTCCTTGTGTCGTTACACCAAGGTGTATTTCAGCTGCTCACTGCAGCCCCATCAGCTGGGGACCACTGCAAGGTTTTTAGACATTCCTCCAATGCCAACATGCCTGGCAGCTCCATCCCAGCTCACTTTCCACAGGCCTGGTGCCGGGTTTCATCCGGAGCTCAACTTCCCGCTTGTCTTGTTTAAATATAATTTTAAATGCAGCTGCTATTTTAAGGCTTGGCAACCTGCTGATGGCCTGATCTCAAATGATGTTGGTTTGCCTAATAGCTTGGGATTTTTATGCAGTAGGTGTTGGGACTGCAGAGTCCCTAATAGCATATTTTAGAGTTCTGATGGATTTTTAAATAGCCTTCCTGTAATCTGCATTTTCCAGTAAAATAGAAGCCTGGTTACCTACTGATCTGCAGTTTTCAGGAGATCTATTCATGCTCGTTCCCTCCTTTTCACTCTTCCCTGTTTTTTGCCTTCATCACCCCATCAATCTCTGTGCCCAAGGGAGGTGGCGTGACCTGCAGCGCTTAATTAGTGTGTTACAGGCAGCATCCCTGGGGCAAGGCCAGGGAGGAGGAGGAGGAGCAGGAGGGGTGTTAGGGGCATTACATCTGGAAACCTCGGTCCATTCAGTTCTTTATAGAAAACCGAAAATGCAAGCTGATGCATACCCTCTTTCCCTGTGGATAGCTTGCACCAACAGTGACCCCTGTCAAAGTACGCTTTGTTTGGAAAAAAAGTATTTTCCTATAATCCTCTGCTTGAAATAAAGGAGAATCAGGCCAGAGAGCAGCTGTGGGTATGCAAATGTCCCCATGTATTATAGATTTTGCTACTTGCCAGCAGGATTTTGCGGGGATTTTTTTTCTCCCCAGATATTTTTCAGTTTACACAATTGTCCTGGTTTCAGTTGGGAAAGTTAATTTTCTTTCTAGGGATTGCTGTGAAAGGAATGTCACTAATGTGTATTGTTTTAGTTGTTGCTAAGTGATGTTTATGCTTTTCAAGGGCTCTTGTCAGTTTCCCATAGAAGCTGAGAAAGAATACAGACAGAACAATAACAGAATGGCCAATGGAATATCCTGTACCATAGACATAATGCTCAGTATATAAATGGGGGTTGGCTGGAGTGGGGATCTGTGATCACTGCTCAGGATAGTGCCGATTCACTGGGCAGTGAGAGTGACTTGTGTCATTATTATTGTTGTTGTTTTCCTTTTCTGTTATTGTTTCTTTCCCTTTCCCCACTTTTTTTCCCCTCCTCTCCCTGCCCTTCTTGTGGAAGGGGGAGAACTGCATGAGTGGCTCCTGGCTGGGGTTAAACCACAACAACATACACATACCTGCTAGATCGCTAGGGCAGAATCACAGAATCTTCAGAGTTGGAAGGGACCTCTAGAGATCATCTAGTCCAACTCCCCTGCTAAAGCAGGATTGCCCGGAGCACATCACTCAGGACTGCGTCCAGGCGAGTCTTGAAAATCTCCAGAGAAGGGGACTCCACAGCTTCCCTGGGCAGCCCGTTCCAGTGCTCTNGAGAATGATGTCTTTTGACCTGCTGGACACACTCTTCCCTAGGCAGCCCAGGATTCCATTGGCCTTTTTGGCAACAAGGACACATTGTTGGCTCACGGATAATTTGCTGTCTACCAGGACCCCCAGATCCTTCTCCTCAGAACTACTTCCCAGCAGGTCCACCCCTAACCTATACTGGTGCTTAGCATTCTTCCTCCCCAGGTGCAGGACCTTGCACTTGCTTTTCTTGAACCTCATTAGGTTCTTCTCTGCCCAGCTCTCCAGCCTGTCCAGGTCACGCTGGATGGCAGCGTGGCCCTCTGGAGTGTCAGCCACCCCTCCCAGTTTGGTATCATCAGCGAACTTGCTGAGGATACACTCTGTCCCCTCATCCAGGTCACTAATGAATACACTGAACAAAATTGAACCGAGTATTGACCCCTGGGGAATGCCACTGGTTACTGGCCTCCAACTAGACTCTGTGCCGCTGATCACAACCCTCTGGGTTCTGTTACACAGCCAACTCTCAACACACACCTCACTGTCGCCTCATCTAGCCCATACTTCCTCAGCTTATACAAGAACTTCTAATACAAGCAGATTTTCAGAAAAAAAATTTCCTATCTTGTTCGCATCTCCTTTCCTTTCGTAAAAGTATCTGCATTGTCTACGCTTGGAAAACTACAGTTTAAGTTCCCTCCTTTGATGCCCTAATACTGTGAGTTGGGAATTTGGAACAACCCATCGCTTCTAATGGGATGTAAGAGCATGTGTAGTGTCAAAATTTAATGTGTCCTGGTTTATCTTGCTCCGGTGTGCTGGAGGCACTGCTCATAAATTAACCAGCCAGTGATTAGTGAAAAAGTGAAAGCATTGTGCAACCAAGATTTGAAAGAGCTGATGTCTCAGCTGGCTTTTTGTAGGTGCTTGTTAAATGGCAGCAGGTGACAGCAAGCTGAGAAGGACTGCGAGGAGGTGGCTTTGACCTCAGGAACGGGTTGGGCAGATTTGAAAAGTGATCTGTGATACGTGTTTTGGTAAGAAGGTGGAAGTATTTACATCCTTAGCTTCTGCAAGGGAGGGGCTGTGAGTTGCAGTGAGTCTGAACACACCGTAACCGTGCTGCGGAGTTTTGGAAAGCAGAAACGTTGCACCTGGAAGGGAGGTGAGGGGATATTTCTGTAAGGAATGGAAGTAGCCCTTCTCCTCTGGTGCTTCCTGGTCTGGAGGGGGGAGTGCTACATCGTATCTCAGGGAAGATGTGTATTGATGGAAAAGGGCTGAGGTGTGACAGATGAGCAGGGAAGGCTTCTGATGCAGGAGTAAAATGATTCATGAGGATTGTTCACAGTGAAAAGGGAGAAGGCCAAGGTAGGGTGCAGTCAATAGGAGCCTTCAGAAAGGCAAAAGAAAAGGAGAATTTTTTCTGAAGATCCCCAAAGGATAAGGCAGACAGTAATTGGCTTAAATTGCAGTGAGAGATCTAGGTTAGACACCAAGAAAAGCTGTTTGATGGTGGAGATGGGCAGATACTGAAACAGGAGCTCCCTGGGGACAGGGACCATCTTGTTCAGGGAGCTCCCTGGGGACAGGCTGGAGGAGCATCTCTTGGTACTGGCAGCAGCAGAGCTGCTCCTGCCTCGGGTCATGGGAGAAGATGAGCCAGGGCTTAAAAGGGCTTTCTGGCCCGTTTTTTCCATGATTCCGTGCCTAGCATCAGTCCTGACCAGGGCTGTGATGTGGTTTCCTCACAAAACCATCCAAGGCTGAGGTGGCGTTTCTGCAGGAAGGAAAAATGCAGAAAATCCATGGGAACATACAGAGATTAGGGAATTGAATAACTGAACTGGGAAAAGAAAACACCCCCTCCTTGCACCCCAAGTACCCCAAACCATAAACATATGTCATACTGGATTTTATTAAATATTATGTTTTCTAAAAATAAGTTCAAGAGAGTTGCAGATAGACTGCTGGTGTTATTTTTTGTGTGCGTGGGTGAAATAATAATTAGTCTCTTTTGAAAGCAAAAAATGCAAACCAGCTCAGAGGCCATTATTTACTTTATATTTGCATAAATTCATCAACGCTGAGAGGAATCTGTACATGTTATTTAAGCTTTAGACTTGAATTCCCATATACTGCTAATTTGCTGATTATTTTCCTGTCAGATCCAGGAGATCTACTGAAATAAATTACAACAGAGTTGGGCCCACTGTGTTTGTGAAACGGCAGAGCCCAACACCAGTGCAGTCTGCAAGACCGAGTGGCATGGGCTGATTTTAGATTAAACAGATGAACATGGAATGTGTTAAAATATCCCAAAAGAGAGCTTATTTGCCAGCTGTTTGATTGTTTTCCTCTGGCATTATCTGCAAAGCAATTACGCATGAATAAAAACTTCTCGAGACGCTTTCAAGGAAATATTGACCGCTAACGTTTTAATTAAGGCACATTGAAGTAGAAACATTTGAATCAACAATGCACACAATAGCAAAGCAGGTTGGGTTTCAAAAAAGGAGGCTTGTTTACCGTCCTCCTAATCACACATCCAGTCTGTACCCTTGACTGAAGTGTCAGTTTTAACTAGCAATATGCATTCATTTTCCCCCCCTTTATCTTAAAAAATAATAATAAAAAAGTGAAGGACAGGCAATTTTAAAATAAGCTTAGCCCATCATTTGCATCCATAAGCAGAACGCAGTTGTGCCTTGAGCTGTAGTGGCCGTGGAGCAGTATGGGGTGGCCCTCTTGAGCCCACCCATCTCTACTGGTGACAAGGTAGTTCTGCAGGGCTAGAGGATCCCTGGTGCTGCCTTACACCACAGCATTTCTCCTTCCTTGCTGCTAAGATGAGAAGAGGTAAAAGTGTTCTGCAAGCTGCAGGGGAGGGAAGAATGGACTGAGTCTTTGAAGCTTGCCCTGGGTGTTCCTTTATGCAGGGTTGTGCCCTTGCTTCAGTTTATCCACAGCCCAGTAAAGAAGACATGGTGGTGTTTGGGTCCGGTAACTGGGATGAAGAGTTAATGGGAAAATTAGTTCTTTCCTGTGCAAGGAGAGGGCTGGTTTGACTAATCAGGATTAGCCCTGTTATCCACCGTCCCCCTGAAAAACTCACTCACCTGCCTTTACCTGCTCCTGTGCCATAAATTGTACTTCCCTGCAAGCAAAGTCGGCATCACCTACAAAAAACTCAGTACGACACCTCTTACGGTGGCAACAGCAGCGTAGCATATAGCAGGTGGCATCTTCTACAGTCTACAGTAACTCTTAAACTAAACAATTAGACACCTGGGTGTAAAAGGAGGAGTAATTCATGTTGTTTATATTTTTGTGAAGTATTTAGAAGCAAAACAGCTGTTTATAGGCAATCTGCACAACCGGTGCTACCTTGTGTGACTCGTGCACTCTGATGGGTTGAGTCAAGCAAGCAGCAATTCGGTTCGACGCTGCTGTGACGTTGGGGAGGTGATGATGCAGGATTGTTTTGGGGGAAATTACTGGGCATTAAGGAATGGTGCATTTTACTCACAGCCCATGGAGACCACCTTCGTGTTGTGAAAAATAGTGAAGGTATTTTTGGCTTTTGCCATAATAACAATGCTATAAGTATTTGATTTATAAGGATAACTAACCTTTAGTAAATTAGGAAACATAAGAAACTTCAAAGATAACAACTAATAGCAGCAATGAAGGAAGAACATCCGAGAAAAACAAGAGGGAGTTTCTCCAAAAGACCCCACGAATGATTAACAGAAGGAAACAGATGCATGGAGAAGGGAGCTGAACCTACCAGAAGGAAACAGATGCCTGGGAAAAGGGAACTGAAGATCATCGATCCTCAGAAACAATTGCCAGAAGGAAACATACAAATAGAAGAAAGATGGGACTAATGATAATCAATCATTATAAACAATTACTCTGCTAAAATAATAAACACATATGCAATATTGAATGTATATAAGACGTGGGTAAAGTGTTAGCTGGTGTGCCTCTGACTTGAGTCATGCACCCAGCGCTGTGCTTTTGCTTTATTGACTTTGTCCCTATAATAAAATAAGTGCCATTTCTGTTTAAGGAATCTGGCTGTTTATTACAGTGTTGTGTCACTTAGTCTGTTAAGAAAATAGAGTTGCTGCTTCTCTGAGGGCAGGCGGCACCGGCACAGCACAGCCTTCCTGCGCAGGGGCTCTCCTGGGTGGACAAGCCCCAGGGGCGTATGCCTTGTTGAAGGGTTTGTTTTTTGAATTCTGGAAGTTTGGGATTAGCTTTTTGGTGAGCAGCTTGGCCAGAACGGAAAAGACTTGAAACCCGAGCAGGAGAATCTCGCAGCCCTGGTCTCTCATTGAAATTTGTGCCGAAAATGTGAATGCACTTCAGGAAATGTTGAGTAGAAGGAGAGAAATAACCACCCTAATGTGTGAAGACACCAAGGAAATAAATTACTAGAAAAAGGGGTTTTGTTCCTTTTTGAAAGGAGAAAAAAGAAAAAAAAAAAAAAAAGACAGCTCTGCTCCTGTGAGAATACTGCCCCTTTAAATAAGGAAATCACAAACTGTATCTTAAAGATGCTTTAGTGGGCACCACCTGAAATTCAGCGCACCTTTGCCCGTTCCTCCCTCCTGCAGTTTATGCTGTTAGTCACAGCGTTGTCTTCCTTACTTGAGGAAGTCCTCCACGTCCATCTTTGTGGGGTGGTGACTGTTGAGCTTTAATAACCTGCTTGAACCTGTCCTCAGTGTGGAGCTCAAGAGGCTTGGGGTCCCACCACCAAAAGCGTTCAGCCACCCCTAATTCCCATCGGTTTGTGATGTGGGTGGTTTGGCGATGACCTGATTTTTTTACAAGTACAGTCGTTATTTTCTGGACGAGACCAGCATTGGATTTAGCTTTTTAAATGAGCCCTTTTGCATTACGTGGAGGCAGTGTAGGTGGTAAAAGTAGCTGAAAATGATGGTGTGTTTAGAGTTAATCAGTTAACTGGGATCTTCCGGAACCAAGCTGTGACCTTCTTTATTGCTTTTTTATGGGTTTTGTGGATGGGGAACACAAGCAAAACACATATGCCATCTTAAAAAAACCCTGCTTCTTCAGAAGACTGGTCTAGAATACTAAGGATACTCGGCTGTTGGTATTTTACAGGACATGCTGGCTTTCTTTGCATGACTATTTGATCTCTGACTTGGCTAAAAAGGCAAAACAAACCAAAAAAAACCCCCAAAAAAACCCCTACAGAGACCAAACATACCCCCCAGATGAAAATGCAAAAAATTCCATAGTATTTTATCAGCATTTCTAATTTTGTTAAGTGGCATATATGAAAAATTAGTCACATACTTGGACTATCATTTTATTTCTTTCCACAACTTAATTATGGAGTAAATCAGTGAAACCAAAGTCACCTTGAAGAAAGTCAATACTAGTAAAAAAATACTCTGTTTTCAAAGGGTTGCTTTTTTAATCCATATAAGTCAATGAAATCAGTGTCTTGAAAGGAAACTTTGGATCCATTCAACTGCTGTACGTTTGCATTAACATCTTATTTAAATGTATCAAGGGGCATATGGCTCTCAGGGCTGCTGCTGCTTCAGCCTTTCTGCAAACTGCTCTGTCGGCTCCCTCACCTCCCAGACTTGCAGTTTTCTTACTGGCTACTTCGGCTCATGCTGTTGCTTTCTCTCTCTCCTTTTACTTAGAAAATGCTGAACAAAAAAGGAAATGCCATTAAAATAATGCAATAACTTAATGAAGGTTCTGGTGTCCTGTGCAGCCCATTAGTGTTTGCTGGCCGTTTAAAACGCTGTTCATTACTCTCAAATAATATATTAAGTATTATTTAAGCATATTTTATTGTTTTTTTTAAATAAATGAGGAAAAATAAATATTAACTTATGGCCTGATTAATTTCATGATAAGGGGATACATTACTCAAAAGTATACGTGGAACCAAGTGTGTTTTTCTTTTTCAAGAGCCTCTTGGAGCTGGTATCTTAGAAAAACTTGGAGACAGTACTTAGCAACATGCTTCTAGTTTACCCGGCTTTGAGCAGAGGGGGATGGATGGGCTGAACAGAGATCTCTTCCGCCTCGACTACTTGGTGATTCTGTGAAGTCTTGTAATTACTGAATTACTGCAAAATTAATATTGCACTTTCATTTTTAAACTGGAATAACTTGTAGATTGAAAAAAAAATATATATAAAATTGAACTGTCTTTGGAGAATTTAAGATGCTGCGTGTGAAGATTTTTTTACTGCTGGTTTTATATATAATGAATCAAGAGCTTTCCCGTATATTCACTGATTACTCAGATCACTCCAGTTTCCTTGAATGGGAGGAAAGAGAAATGGCTGCGATACAGGGCAGATTACAGGAACAATGAAATCCAAACTCGACTCACAGCCTATGAGTTCTCAAAAAAAAAAGTTACTATTTGCAGTAGACCAAAGCAGTTTCTACGTAACCTCCTCTCTTACAGGCTTTGCATATAGTTGCATCAGCTGATCATGTATTAAGTTGCTGATGGACTAGATTCACTGGTGGTTTTTTGCACGGCATCAAAGGGAATCAGTCTTGTGACCTGAAAGGCTTGTGCACGCATGACACGCGCTGGTTCAGCAGGAGACACCTTCTCCCGGAGTCAGCCCTGGAAGGAAGGGGAATTGACATCGTGACTTTCCGTCTTCCCAGACGCGTAATCGTGCGGTGTGGCCATTTGTGTGTCGGCTCCTAGTCCCTGTAAGTGGGACGGGTGGAAGAAATAACTTTAAAATATATGAGTCCCCCTTATTCTGAGCAGACAGGTATTGAGCATCCTGATGAAAATTTTTGGCGACTTTGATTTGGAAGTAGATGAATGGAAGTTGACAAACTCTACATATAAACCTCTTCCATTTACCGTATCTTTCATGGAGGTGTGTTTACAAGCCGGACTGTAAAGCAGGGGCTCTTCCCTGGCATGTGTGCTGCTAGGGGTTGTGTAAGCCTGACGAAAGCCGTGTGAAAAAAGCCCTAATTAATATGCAATTTTCTATCTTTTTAACCCAAATAAGGTGGAGAAGAGCAGGAAGCTTCATTCTGGGTCTGCATGGCCCAGCAGAGCTGGGAGTAGCTGCTACTACTGTCACTGTGCAACTAAATATCCCTGCTCGGATGGTGACACAGAGGACAGTAAATTTGAGCAGCGCGTGCTTTTCAAGTAACCAGGTTAATTTTGCAGGGCTCAATGCTAAGAGGAGCTCATACCATGTGATAATTGTTGGTTTGCGTGTTCAGAGGCAGGAGTCAAATTCTGTACATCCTGCTCATCAGTTGGCCCCTTTGGTTGTGGTAATTAACCTGGCCTGGCCTGGCTCTCTGGGGTCGCGGAGCTCCAGGCCCCTGCTGGGTTCGACCCTGCTGCTCGAGCCATCGCTGCAAATGCAGAAGCTCGTTGGGAACCGCCAGGACCATCACGCATCTTCCCGTGGGGATGCAGCATTGGGAGAGACTCCTGGAGCGGATAGGAGTGAGAGTCCAAAGATTGACGCTGCAGGACTTAGCAGGCTCCGTCTTGGCTTCCTTTGCAGAAGTTTTGAACAGGACGTATAGTGCAAAGATACACCTATAGGTCTTTGGAGGCTCCCAGCTGCCATCTTGAGTGTTGGAGGGGTTGCTGGGGCTGTTTTGTTACTGTTTCTCCCATTTCCAGAGGTACAGGTGTAACTGTCCCAGTGATTTGTGCAGCTATTAGGGTAAGGGTTGCCAAACTGAAATGAGAACAAAGTAGGCAACCTCTCGCATCTCGGGGCGCCGTCAGGAATAAGGGGAGTCCTTCCCTGTAACAGACGCTAATTAAGAGACTGCCAGAGCACGTGTGGGGAAACGAGTCATTCCATTCTGTGAATACAAACTGAGATCCAATGGTGTGGTGGTAATAATAATATCTCTATGGAGAGTGTATCTATTCTTCAGGTGGGTCTTGGTCTGTCCTGTAAATTCTGTAAGATCTGCACGGCACCTTTTGCTGACTGTTTGGTCAGTGACAGAACAGCTGAGATCCAAAGCCTCTTCTCCCTCCCCTTCTTTATAGCTTTTTATAACACCACTGTTGCCAGAGCGGTGAAGTTGCAATTTCCTTCGTTAGCTTAAACAGTCACAGAGTAACTGCAAGACTGCTGACATGGCGTCATTTCTTACGCTCACTTTTCCTGAAAAAGAGGAGATTCTTTCCATCTTGTACGACCACAGTGGTATTTCGGTGCTTTCTGGGACTGCGCTAAGCGATGTGACTTGCAGCCGTCAAGTGCTGTTTGTCCGTTGATTACTTGCACCAAACAACTTGTCTGTAATCCAGGGCTGGTTCTACCATGCCTTCATTTGCGATCACTCCGCTTACAAGAAGTCTCTGATTTGTCTTGACCGTTGATCTTGACAACAAATATGCTGCATTTTTTGAATCTGCAGTTTGCTCTCCTGAAATATCACCAAAACACAGCGGTGCTCATTATCCGGGGTTATAAAAGGTTTCTTTAGTGTGTGCTTGTTTCTTACAAAGTGATGGATATCAGGAAGACACAGAAGTCACAAACCAGCAGTAAGAACCAACATTCAAAACCATTAGAAAATTTTATTAAAATTACAGCAATTTCAATAAAAGCAAGCAGAGAATAAAGCAAATGCAATGTTGAGCCTCTGGCTCCACAAAAGGGCTCTCAAACTCTCATATTACCATTTTTCATCAGCCTGATTGCCTCCCAGTGTGTTCCTGACACTTGTTATTTTCTAGAGAGAGGCGGGCGAAAAAAAGTTTATCACGGGCTATTTATTTGTATGCAGCTGTAAATTGTAGATCTGGTGCATGTTGTTTGTGGAAATTCAAACAAGCCTCGCCACAAAAGAGTTACAAGGTGGTTTAGTGGTAGAAGGATTTTATTTTTTTTGTTTGTGGAGGCTCTGTGGGCAGCCTGCAGAAACAGCTCCAAGCATGGTGTTACAGACCCTGGCTGTGTCAGGAGCAAAGCTTCTCTGCGTCCTTTGTCAGGAGTATGAGCTGGTTTGGGGATTCAGCAGAGACCCCGGTGCCGTTGTGGGTTTGCAGCCTGTTGAGCTCCCTCTCAGAGACAAAGCATCGTGCTAAGAACCCTTCCTGGTAGAAAAAGTCGTCCTACAGTGTTATCAGAAGATGATGGCGGATGCGGTGAAGTCAGTAGGCATGGGTTAGTGGTTCTGTCCTTGGCTTGTTGTATCAGGAGGATCCAACTGATACAGGGAGGGAGGTTTTTTTTTTAAAAGAAGAAAAAAAAATTGCTTTTAGTGACTGTAAATAAAGACTCCTGATTGATCTTGCAGCTGAAGCAGAGTGTTTATTCTGGTTGAGAATGCCAGGGTCAAACCCTACAAGATTTTTGCAGATGAGGGGACCCTGTGTTTCATAGGAGATGGAAACGTGAGCTTGAGAGCCGCCACCCTCACGGTCAAAAATTTCTTCCTAATATCTAGTCAAAATCTCCCCTCTTTCAGTTTAAAACTGTTCCCCCTTGTCCTATGGCTCCCCTCCCTGCTCCAGAGTCCCTCCTCAGCTTTCCTGGAGCCCCTTTAGGGACTGGAAGGGGCTGGAATGTCTCCCTGGAGCCTTCTCTTCTGCAGGCTGAACCCCCCCAGCTCTCTCAGCCTGTCCTCCCAGCAGAGGGGCTCCAGCCCTCCCAGCATCTCCGGGGCCTCCTCTGGCCCTGCTCCAACAGCTCCGTGTCCTTCTTGTGCTGAGGACTCCAGAAAAATATGATATTAGAGGATGTATTAACACAGAACACTGACAGACACAGTTTGCATGAACAAAGAGATAACAGAAGTAGACAGGCAGAAAACAATGAATCGTGGGAATGGGGCCGGTCAGCAGGAGCAAGAGCAGCCGCAGCCGCCCACCTTGCTGTTTCTGGGTGTCCAAAGACATAGACCTTTTACAGTAAACACTAAAATAACTGGCTAATGCATGCTGACAATCTTGCTTGTGAAAATTAAGAATTGAATATTAAATATGCATGCACACAAAAATGGAAATGCAAAATTTCTATTAGGAGCAGCTGAGGAAGATCTGTATTTTTATGTTGAGCTCATTTCAATGATGTTTAATTAGCCCTGAATAGCTGCTGAGGAAGTACCTTGTGGAATTTGTTCAATATAATACTCCATACTTCAGCATGTTTAACTAAAGAAAAAAGCTTACAATCAATTAAAGAGTATTAATTCCATAGTATTACCTGGCCGCGTATGCAGATTTTATTTTCCTCCCTGAAAAAAAAAAATCTAGTAAGAGTGCTGTAAGGTTATTTGAATGCCTTTTACGCTCTTCCTTTTCTAAATTAAAACTGTCTCTAACACATGATAATAGCTGTAGTTAGATCAGCCTGAGATGAGTACATGTCAGATGAGGTTCAAGATAATTGATGCTGTAAATATCCCTAGAGTGGAAAGATAAGACCCTATTAACAGCTTGAAAATTCGGTCTGTTTGTAGGAATCTGATTTAAGCCATAACAGAAATAGGCCTAGATTATATAAAGCACTGAGTTTATGGTTCATGATGTCTTTCAAATTTGCTATTGCTAACTGGAAGTGCTCCCCTTCTGCCAACTGCGCACCTATCTGAAGCTTCCCTGGCATATGGCTTGTTTTGTTGGCTCTTCTCTGGAAGGTGAGGTTTTGCTGCTGTTCTGAAGAGATGTAGCATGGGTTGTCTCGTTATAACCAGAAATGCGCTCCTTCACTTAATACCCCTTATCTGAGGAGCAAACGGTGCAGGGGAAGGCTCAGCCCTGACAGTCAGAATGTGCAGGGCTTCCAGGAGCACTGCAGAAGGCATCTAACCAAATAGCCCAAGGTCTTCCGCCCACGCAACTAGGCATTATTTTGTATTATTAGAGTAACAGAATTCATAAAACTTTAGTTTCTTACAGATTTGTGTCCTTCCTCCCTGCACCCCCAGCTCCCTCCCTGCTCCCTAAGGCATGCTCTTCCCCATAGTCTCCCCAATAGCTCGGTGATGATGGGCTCTGCAGAGGACACCCATGGGTGCCCGAGGCCATGGTGCTTGCTGCATGCCTGCTGGCCACAATGAGCTCATGGTGCAGTGTTTCCCGCTTCTCCCCAACTGCATACACCAATTTTATATGATGTGCTGGAGGTTAATTATCTTTGGGATCTCAATCCCCCTTTGAAATGCTGCAAAAAGAAGCTAAAAAGCTCAGCAGGTTTTGGGGAAGGGAGGTTGGCAGATGGGCAGTCAAATGCAATTATCTAAGGAAGGCAATCTTAGCTGCTCTTTGGGATTCAGCTGCATTTACATACTATATTAATGTTTTGGTATTAATTTTTGCTCATGATGGAAAATTGATGGGCATCATCAGTACGGAGAGAAGCAAGATGGGGACTAGATGACCTCCTAAGGGTCCCTTCCAAGGTGGATGAGATTTGAGCCTGTAGTCCTCAAATGGCCTGGCTGGGGGATTTCTCTCAAGTCAACAGAAAGACTTCACTTGTCTGGGATCAGGCACAGGCACTAAATATTCTGGGCAGGTTCATTTTCCTCTTCGCTATAGTTTTGTTGGATTTGTCATCTCCATTTGCCTCCAAGGAGATTCTTACGTGCCCTCCTTTTTTCATCATCCACTCACCATTATTTATTTCCTCTAGTCCTGGCTTTCTTTCCTCTTCTTCTAAAATGCGTATTTTGTATTCTGTTCATGTAAACCTGGGAAAAAATACGGTCGTCTTTAAGAGTAGAGATTGCAAGAAAGTATGCAGAGCACTGTTGCCATTTCTGTACCGACATATTTAGTAGTGAAGAGTTTAAAGCTGGAAAATAAATGTGAATCTTGGAAGAGCAGAACATATACGGGGCGAGGGGAAGGAAACCTGGCGCTTTCTTTTATATAGGTATGGACTGTCAGATATGTGGTTTTGTGCTCATTTTAGAACATATAAAGTCCAGAAGAAGGCAGTAAAAGAGCAGTGGAGTGTTATCAGGAGCTCCTGCTCCCCAAGGCACCGCTATTTGCATTCAGTATGTTCAGAATGTAGTTTTTAAAAAGGATTTAAACTTTGTGAGTAGTCTCTGGAAGAAATTTACTGAAGCCAATAACTGGAGGTGGATGTGGTCTAGAACTAGATCTTCTTAACCCAGTTCGATGTTCATTACTTCAATAAAATTAAGTTTATTTTCTTTAAAAAATGAAGGAGCAAGCATTAATTAAGTTTGGGATTATGCAACCAATAACTAGTTACTTATTAGGTTGAAAAGTCCTATTTGTAACAATTATTCCTAGTAATGTGTTGTGTGTGTCAGGTGGCCTTTAGTATTAGTGCCTATTTCTCCTGCCTTGGTTGGTAAATCCTTTTTTCTTTTATTATGTAATCTTCTGTTCTGTTTCTTTACACATACGGAGAAAATTAAAAAATAAGGTTACCTGTTGAAAAAACAGAGATGATAACAAGGTAGTTATTGCAGAATTCCTTCTCAAGCAACTGCATATATTGGGATAAGAATTTGTGTTTCTTGAAGACTGTCCAAGGCCTGTATGATTATGTCTGAATCTTAGTTCATAAAAGGAAGATAAATCATTGGAAAGAGAAAATCCTGTAGTAGAATCATGCGTTATGGGTGCTTTTGTAACCGCCATCCTGTTCTCTAGCTGTGCTTCCAATCCCTGCAGTACGAGAGTGGCTTTAACTCTTGTTTCCCCCAGTGTTTCTGCATAGTTGCGGTTCATCAGTATTTTTCAGAGCCACGTCTGGCAGGGTGGGGAACCAAAGCATGTGGACACTCCAGTATGGTCTAATGCAAGTGGAATGAAAAGGTAGTTCAAATAACTCTATTTCTTGATTTGAGTGTACTTGATTTAATGATAATTACCTGGAAATCTTTAATCAACTCTCTCTTTACTTACATATTTTTCATAAATTTTAGTGCTAGAATTGACCTGACCACGGTTTAGTTTGACCTCCTTTGTTTTACAGCCCTATCTGGTTTGGGTTTTTTTTCCAGCTGTTCTTACATTGAATGTAATAATTTGCATTTCACTAAAAAGCATCTGGTCTTGGTTTGAACAGGTGAGGAATCCTCTGTATGCCTGGGTAGTCTGTTCCTCTCTTCAACTGCTCTGTCTTCAAAAAAAAAAAAAAAAAAAAGCCAGATTCTTTCTCGTACTGGATTGAGCTTCCTTCAGTTTCCAGCTATTGTTGCTTGTTGTACATATTACCAGTAGCCGAAAGAGCTCTTTTGTACCTGCTGTTTTCCCACCATGAGGTGCTTACATCCTATAATGAAGTTACCGTTCAGTCTTCTTTTCTGAGAAATTAAATGTGTCTTGCTCTTTACATCTTTTCCTGCAAGCCGAAGTCATAAGTACTTTCTCTAGTGCATAAGTACTTTGCTGTTGCTCTTTTCTTTGCCCTTTAATTTCTTAATGTTGCTTAACAATGGCTGATAGCAGATTAAGATCCTGTACTCAGGTCACCAATTCTATATATGAAAGAAAATTATATCTTTACTCTTACCGCATGCAGTGATCCCAGATCCCAGCAGTCCCATCTATCGCAGGACTGTGCCCAGAGGTCTTTGCTGGTGTGGTGTCTCTCTCTGACCGTGCCAGGGTACAGTTAATCTCTGTTACGAGTTCGTAGATGTACATCTTCTGTGTGAGCGTCCGGCTCTTCATTCTTTGGAAGATCCACTAGTCTTTATTCATGTATGCCCACGCACACACATACAGAAATTTGGGATCGTACGTATGGCTGTTTTCTGCTGCTTGGGCTGTAAATGCAAAACCCCTAGCCGCAGTGTATGGGCTGCCCAGGGACTCCGACGCTAATTGAGTCTCATAAATAATGAGCGTTTGTTCACTTTGGTGTCCTTGGATAAACACATCCGTTGCTGCCCTCTCACAAGGCTGTGCGCCCCGTGCCGTCCTTCCAGTGTCATTAGGACATGCTCATATGAGCAGTACATACAAGTTTCAATCAGGTACATTTACAACCTCATCAAAAGACTAAAACAAACATTGTCTCTGTAAAACTAAGTCGCCGAGCGTTCATTACATCTCTCCTCTTAGATTCTTTGTTGACAGACTCCAAGCTTCGGTAAGGCATGGCAGGCAGAAATGGTCTCGAGGCACGCAGGGTGTTGTTGACTACTAAGGTCATTCTGTTTGTCCTTTTGTGTTTGAGCGCGTTAACAGCCTTCTAGCATGAGTTTGATCTTCCCAAAATGGTATTGGAAATCAATATAAGCTCATCGGTGGTCTCCCAGGGTCACTCTTAGTCTCATGGGAACAAAGCCAGAAAGGCTTGTTTTGTTAGAGGGTCTGGCCTTGTAAATGATGCTGGCTTTCTACGGTTGTGTCAGTACTGCACACACGATACAGCACTGCAGATGCACAATGAGTCTCTTTTAAAGGGCTGTAGAGTGGAAAATACCTTTTGTGGAGCTCCAGGTAACTTGGCCCTCCTGTTCCCAGCTTGTTTGGAGCTCTTACGTCTCCACACTGCATGTACTAATGGACGGCATGCAGGACAGCTCATTAGCCTTTCCATAGGTATGCCAGAAGTAGATATTTGTTGAGTTTTTGTGCATTTTTCTGAATCATGTGTAACTGCTTTATATCATACAGTACCACAAAGCACTTCAAACCTGCGTAATTACCGATAGCGCTTGTGCTAGGTCAAGGAGGCTATAGTAAGGAAAATGGCATGAAAAACATTGTACTTTTATATTTAAGAATAACTCAGGAGTTAGGCAGGCTAAATATATGCGTCACTGCTGCCTCCTCTCTGGGTGTCTTGATGAAGCCATTTCAATCAGTTTACCAGATGCGTGTTTTATTATTATCCTGACTTCCAAGCATTGCTTGCTTTGAACATCTAAAGACAAAGGCAGCTAATTAACAAATGAAATCAGCAAGCTGTGCAGTCCCAGCAGCTGAAGAAAGATGATATAGCAAATATAGTCTGTGATCCTGCTCCCCTGTTTGTATGTGTGAAACTCCCCCGGAGCTCAGGTGAGGGTTGCAGGAGATGGTCTGTGTCTCCTGCTTGCAGACGGTGGGATGCCTCCAGTGCTTTGCAATTTGGCGTAGAGCGGCTATTTACAGCATCTGCCACATTTCTCTGCACCTTCTACACCAACACCTCTGACCGTCGTGCTGCAATTCACAGTGCATTTAGATTAGACCCGTTTTGAACAGCTTATCCTGGGTTTTCGGTTTGTTTGAGAGCTTAGGGATGTGTGAAGGGAATTCTTCCAATACAGCGTTTAGCATGCCTGTGCCATCTGGGTTTTGGAAACTGTTTGGTTCAATTCAAAGATTAAAGACTGACAAATTGAACTTAATGGTGGCATAAACCTCTGTGGAAAACATACTTCTGTAATTATTTTAATTTTGATTAATAGGCTTTAACTGCATAGCAACACCCATGACTTCAGTTTAATTTAAAGAATGATTAGTCAGTTAACTCTTCATAATTTGATCAACCCAAAATGAACATTTTTGAGGTTTTTTTTTCCTCTTGTAAAGCACTTCAAAATTTCATCTTGCTGAGCTTCCCAATGCTACATGTCTCTCCGTTGCGGTAGGATCTCCCTGGCTTTTCAGTGATTTCCCCTCTTTCCTCTTCCCAGGTTTCTTGCTGTGCAGTACCTGAAGCCCATGGCTTGCCTCCCAGACTGCCGAGTCTCTGACTGTTCCAGGGCTTTCAGGGAACAAACACCCACAGATATTCACACATATGCACAGAGCTTTAAATAGTTGGGTTGGTTTGTTTGGGTTTTTTTTAAGCCTATTCTGAAATTTGAGCATCAATTAATAACAATTCAATTAGACATTGAAATTCTGGAGAGCTCTGACAAGTGGGCATTAATGCCACCGAGATCGGATGATTTTAAAATAGCCTGTCTACAGTCTATGAATTTGGCAGTTGCATTGTAATAACTCTGCAGAATACCTTAGCAGTACTATTAAAAAAAAAAA
>VXBH01003556.1:20080-83685 GCA_013400035.1 Rynchops niger | reverse complement strand
AAAAAAAAAAAAAAAGGCAACATATTTTGTATTATGTTTGCAGCTCTCACACTGCCTGAGCAAAATACAGTCTTGTATAACAATCCAGTAAAACATTTGTCTAACCCTGCCCGGCAGCGGGGCAGGCAGTTGCGTGTTCAGTGAAATCTCACAATTGCGAGCATTATTTTGTCTCCTATTAGTGCTGCTTCTTTTGCTTTCATGCAGCTGTCGGGATCTTGCCAGCACTGCCGATGGAAAAATCAGTCAAGTTCTGCAGTGCACATTTTCTATTAATTGACCATTATGAAAGGCTTTGGCAGAGGGCTTGCTGCATTTGCATTCCCAACTGAAATTTCTTTGAGGTTTCCTTATACTCTTATCAAAATCCATCCCCTGTCATAGTATAGTGCCATGCAGAAAGAGAGTGCCTGGTTCTCTTACGTTCTAGAAGAGTACTGGTGTCGGAGGTGGTGAACACACAGCCAGCACGGACCCATTGCAAGAGAGCGGTTAGCTTGAGCAAGGAATTGGTATTATGGAATAATTTAGGTTGGAAAGGACCTTTTGTCCAAACCCCTGCTCAAACAAGGGCCAGCTTCACAGATTGCGCAGGGCTGTGTCCAGTCAAGCTTTGAATGTCTCTGAGGATGGTATCCCGCAGCCTCTCTGAGCACTTGTATGATTGCATGGGGCATTAGTTTTCACTTATAACTAGGAGGAATTCCTATTGGTGCAACTTATACCTCATGATCTTTTGGTCTGCACCTCTAAGAAGAGTTTGCCTTCATCTTCTCTATAACTTCCCAGTAGTTAGTCAAAGATAGAAATTAGATCTCCCCTTCATCTTATCTTCTCTAGGCAAGCCAAAGCCAGCTCCCCCAGCCTCTACTTGTATGGCACCTGCTCCAGCCCTCTGATCATCTTGGTGGCCTCCTCTGCTCATGCTGGAGTATATCCATGTCTTGACCTGGACAGGGTGCTCAGGATGTTGTCTTGCAGCCGTGGGTAGAGGGACAGGATCATTTCTCTGGACCTGCTGGCTGCACTCTTGCTGTTGCAACCTGGGATGTAGTAGGCCATCTCCTGCTCAGCTTCTCCACCAGGACCTCCAAGACCTCTTCTGCAAGGCTCTTTTCTGGCCAGTCAGCCTCAGCCTGCCTGTTGTTGATTGCTACCTTACACTGGCAGACCTTGCAGTTGCTTCAGGTCCCATTTTTAAACTTCAAGTGATTTAGTCTGCCTGGTCTTTACTTCATCAAAATGAAGCTGAGTCTTGACTTGGACCTCTGTGGATTTCACCGAAGAGGATACACCTTCGTCTAAGGGTGAGAGATTTGAGAAGCAGTCCCCTGACTCAGTGTTGGAGGCTCGTGGCTGTCAGTCATCCTTGTTTGTGGTCAAAGGATGTGCTTTAATAAGCAGACGCTGGGAGGCATTCATGTAGGAAATGTTCTGTTGTTCATCAAAATATAGGGAACAGGTGTTTTGGCCTAGAAATTGAAAGGAGCTAATTTCCATCTTTTTATTTTCTATTGCATGAGTAGAAGACATAACGTTTCGGCAATCTCATCCCTTTTCAAATGCTACTGTGATTTAAAATAACCTTTAAAACAAAAATGAAATCTCATTAGAAAATGCCATCCTAATTTGGAGCAACAGTTTCATAATTTGTTTCTGTGATATTAAATTAAGTGTTTTGTAGAGTAGACTGAAGGTAACTTTTACTTAAAATCCATGCACTATTACAAGGTATTATTGCTTGAATTAATCCAAATTTTGGAACAGGTTTTGTTTCTAATTAATCAAGAGACTCTCAAGCTTTATTCTTGTTATGCAAATCAAAATGTAAGCATTGAAAGAATAATTTTTAAGTGCAAACTGCTTTTCAGTGTGGACTTTTGAAACATGTTAATCTATTCATATCTATTCTAGTGTTAATGGTGGGCTTCCCTTAATAATCCTCTGTACCTCTAGTTTTTAAAAGCTATCAAGCCCTCACATTTTTTACGGACCACCGTGCTGGTGGCCCACCCTACACAATACACCGTGGTGGTTATGGTGGTGTTTGGCTGGCACTTGGGGAAAGGACACGGGAGAGAAATGCTTCCCCCAAAACAACTGTCCTTGTTTTCAACACCATTGACAGGGGGCTCAAGTGTGCAGGTGCCTTCGAGCGTGACGGTGTTCCCTTGGACACCAGTGGTCATACCAACGTTTGACCACCTTGTTCTGCTTTTCACTGAATCGTGGCCTCAAATAAATCTGATGAATTGGTATTTGGATAGTTACTGACACAAGACTTGGCAAAAATAGCGTTCAGTTTGTGGATGAGTAATTAATTAAGCACTACTGAAAGCATTATTTATATTTTGTTTTAAGGAAGCAGCACTGCTGAATGAGGTTCTGATATTACTTCAGTCAAGGCTGAGTCGCACATGGGAACATGCTATTGCCATGTGCGCATCAGTCGCATCGGTACAGGGATAATTAGGGATGTTGTTCCTCCTCTCTGTGGGTAACAGCATCAATCCTGCTGTTGTAACTGTAGGAGCCAAACCTTGGAAACATCAGGCTGGATGTGGAGAAGCAACTTCCCCTTGTCTGCCAACCCTTCGGATAGTGTCACTTCTCCCTCAAGCTCACCAGAGAATTGCTGACCACGTTATTTGGAGGTTGACTGTTTTTAACTAGTACAGAGTAAAGATGGCCATTGCTTTTTTTACTTTGTTTCTTTGGGTTTTTTCCCCCTCCTTTGGCATAATTGTACCTTCAGAAAAAGTTCATAATAATAGAAAACTCGTGCAAACAAGAATCTACTCATTCCTGACAGAGTAAAGCCCGAATTAATTAATTAGGTGTACTCACATTGCAAGGGCTATTGTTATTTCTTCCCTATTTAAGATGAGTGAATTCTGTTGTGGGGATCTTATTTTCTTTGAGCTGATGCCATGGGAGTCGTTACATGATATCTGTATTTTAATCAAGAGAAGTGTGTTCTAAAGCCTGTGATGAATTTACCTGCTTGAAGTTAAATGCATGTAACTGAAAGAAGGGAATATGCATTAAATTACTGTATAAATTGCTGCTTTAAAGGAAAACAGATGCATTCACATGATCTATGCTCTAGTGGATCCTACCCTTAGGATGCAAATTAGTCTGTCTATTTATTTCCAAAGCTTTATAAACTATTTTTTCTAAGTGACATTTAAATAATCATACATAGGAAACAAGTAGTAAAGATGAAAACCAGGTGAAACCTAAGTATTAGTGGAAATATAACAGAAATACGATTGACGTTGTCTTATATGATATTGTATGTATTGTTATATCCAAAAGCCTGAGTTGTAGGTAAAGTTCCAGTTCCTCTGGGTGCTGTACAGGTGAAAGCAAACTCTAAATTGGGATTCTGCTACAAAGGTCCTAAAATGTACATTTGTGCTTTTTGGAGCTGCGTTGTCTATTTTGCTGTTGACTTGTATACAATAAGGTGATGCACATGCTTCCCATTGTAGACCCATCATGGGGTCAACTGAAGCCTGACTTTATCTCGGTGTTTTTTTTCTATCCTTCCAGATTTGGACGATCCAATAGTGACAGTCCACCAGAGCATTGGGGAAGCAAAAGAGCAGTTTTACTATGAGAGAACGGTGTTTCTCAGGTGCGTGGCCAACTCCAACCCGCCTGTTCGGTACAGCTGGCGACGCGGCCAAGAGGTATTGCTACAAGGCTCTGATAAAGGAGTGGAGATCTACGAGCCCTTCTTTACCCAGGTAGGAATGAGGAGAGAGGATTTTTTCCCTTCCTTGGGCTACTTGCACCCGATTCCTTGTACCCGCGTCTGCCTGCGTATGCCTGCTGGGTTTGTGGTGTGGGTAACTGGGCATGCCCTCCGCATAACTAACACCAATGCACCCGTATGGTATTATAAGACTTTCTAATATAAAATATGTCGTTTAAATTTTTTGTCAAATTATGTGATAGGAAGTTATGGGAAGAGGCACAGTGAGCTCTGTTAGCGGGAGCCCCTTTGAAGTCATTTTGCTTTGGCGCTGCAAGCCCAAACCTCTGATTTGACTGCTATTTCCTAATCTTTTCCAATACAATGCAAAGTGATTCTGCACAGAAGTTACAGCCTAAAAAGCTTTTCATGAAGGATAAACTCTATGGCAACTCCATGTGGAATTTTTCTTTTCTTTTTTTTTTCTTTTTTTTTTGTTTTTTATTTTATTTTTTTTTATTCTGCCTTTCACTTCTTTGAATGTAAGGTTTTGTTCCAGAATTACATGCTTTAAAGATGAGGTGGCAAAAATGGAAAGAAGTCATGTTTTTAAGTCTTCCTACTCTCGCTCACAGCCACAGAGGCAGACTGGGCCATCAAAAGAGTCTGTCAGATTAGATCAGATTAATTTATTATTAGCATGTTTGCACATTCTCAGAATACAAAGGTGGCCTATCCTGTTGTCTATGAACAGAAGTGTGTGGCGGTGTTTGCAAAAAGGGAAAAAAAAAAAAAAGGAGAAAAAAAATGTTTTGGAAAGTCTCAAGCAATAACGAGTAAAGACAGAGGTGAAAACTGTCTGGTAATCTGGTCTTCATAGCAGAAAGCAACCTGCAACTTTCATAAATAATTTTCAGCTAACGATTTCAGAGCACCGTCATTTTTTCTTTTTATTGTACTTGACGGGTTTATATTGCTACAGCAGCTTGGTATTTTACTGAGAAATGTGTAGCCTGGAACCTCGCAGAGATGAGAATTAGATTACGTAGTCAAGTTATTGGTTTCCTAAATGTGATGAGATTATTTCTAATTTAACATGTACGAACCTAGTTTAGCAAATCCGTGGCATGTTTCTGTGGACCTAAGTGTGTAAACTGGAGTTTTTCAATGTTTTAATTAAAAAGTGAGAGGCTCCCCTGACACGTGACTTTTTGTTTTATATTTCAATATGGAAATGCTGATGATTACCTTCCCTGTCATCTAATGAGAAAAGACCTGATAAAATGTGTCACGTGAAATTTGATTCAGTATTTTTTTTTTTAAATAAATATTTCTAGGTTACTAGGAGCATTCTTCCTAGAACCTCTGTCTGGGCTGAATTAATGAATAAATCAGATTGTCACATTGATAGTCAAAAGCTTATCCATAACCTTATAACGTTTATTGGAGGTCGGGTTGAATTAGTATATCTTGTTGGTGTGCCTACAAGATCTGATATACATTTATAAGAGGAAAAGATGTAATTAAAGGTTCAAGAGTCATAAACGTCTACTGCACATCTCTCCAGGATTGGTTCAGGTTATGATAGAGTAACAAACAGTAAGAGCTGATGTGAAGAGGGATAGAAGGGATTTAACTTCAGAGCATCAAGAGGTACGAATTTGAGGTGGCATTTTTTGGTGATTGCTTTGAAGGTGGCTTATCAGTCTGAAAATCAAATGAAATGTAAAGGAAAATGAGCAGTAACACATTAAATTTTCTAAGGTATTGTACGCAAAAAAAAAAAAAAAAAAAAGGCTAGTTTTTCTNTTTTTTTTTTGACGAGTCAGGTAATGTCAGCTGCTTATTTTAGCTGCTGTGGGGAGAAAAGTTGGACAAACATACACATTCTCATCTATGGGAGTATTTGAAATACTAAACTTTTCAAAACTAAAATCTTGATGCAGAATTATTTCCTAAGAGTTTGCATCATCCTCATTGCACATTGTAATTGCACAGCCTGCGTACAAGATTAAATTTGCTGTATTTACAATAATTATGCAATTAGACGTAATTAGACTAATTATCCCAACCAATGAAGAAAATAGATACATTTTTATAAATCTCTGCAATCTGGGGACATGTTCCAGATACCACTGTGCGTTCAGCCCACGAGTTCAACTTGGAGCCCAGAGGCTGAACTGATGGGATGTAGCTGCTCTGTGTTGCCAGGACTTGACGCCTTTGGTAGCTGTGTCCCTCCTAACCTGCATCAGGCCCTTCTCTAGCCCAGCTAAACCCCTTCTTGAAGTAGGATCTCTGTCTTTAGGAGCACCCTTTCAAAGGCTTGGTCTTGGAAACTCTGAAGCGGCGTGTTCTTAATTATGTGCTTAAATCACATAATTTTTGCGGGACTGATTGCACGCACAAAGCGCTTCAGTTCCAGTGCTACTAAGCTTGATTTCATGACTGTCTCTTTCCTCGTCTGGCTAGCTCTATCTTCTCTTTTATCAATCTTTGCTAGTTCTGGGCATTTTCACAAACCACCATATTTTGTATGGCCTTATGTAGACCTGGGCAGTTGGTGGACACAGTGGTGTTAAATTCTAGACATTGCTTAAGCTGTGGTAATATTAAAAGTTGTAGCAGCATTAACAGGACACATGACGATGAATGTTTTCCAAAGTTTGCTCTTTTGATGCTTTGTAAGCCCGTTCCGAGTGCCTGCCTCCCTGGGCTGGCGTTCTACCTTAGCCTTGTCTAAGCATAATTTGTTTTTAGCCTAATCAGTGTGAGCACAGGCAAAGGCTTGAACACAGGCAACCGGAGGAGGAGACTTGAAAGCCCAAGGAGGTTTGTTATTTTAATGCTAGAGGGAATAATGGGGAGGTTTTGGTATATATAGATTTGTCTGACGTTTCCGCAGCCCTCCACCCTGTTGTGCTTTGCGGTGCTCCCCATGCTTTATTCCTCCCTGCTCCATCCCGTGGCATCTCTGCGTGCTCAGGATTCTGCATCTAACACTCCTTTCAGCTTTTCGTTACTCTTGTTGCTACCAAACCTGTAAGATTCGACATACGGATTTCAGCAACTTGCTTTTTCTCCTGAGTTTCTGGTTCTGCGGTGCCCATTTCACATAGTACTGCAGTGGAAATCTGATATTTGCCAGTTTTCTCTTGATTGTGTCTGAAGGAACTCCTTCATTACATACCCCGTTCAGGTCCCTGCTCCAGCATTTACACTGCTGGCTAAAGATAAAACCCATCAGCGGCTCATTTTTAAAGGAAAACAGCAGGATTTCTGTACGTTGTCCTTTTTTTCATCATGTAGATTGTACTTTAAGTTATATTATTCCAAATAATGCTGCAACTTGAGATACCCTGTCGAACCAATTTCCCCCTTGCCGCTCTTTTCTTTTGCCTTTAGTATATAAGTGGGGCTACGGTTTTAGTTTACACTAGCTGCTATTCTTTTGGAAAATTAAATAAAATATATTTTCTGGACCACTTCAACATCTGCTTCTAATTAGCCACCTCTACATCTTCCTCTCACCTCCTGAAAGCTGGTCTTGATGTATCCTACATCCCTGCTTGTTCCTCTGCCTCTGTCTTTTCCTAATGCTCTCTCTTGCACACGCAGGGAGAAACGAAGATCCTGAAGCTGAAGAACCTCCGACCTCAGGACTACGCGAATTACAGCTGCATTGCCTCGGTGAGGAATGTCTGCAGCATCCCTGACAAGATGGTGTCCTTCCGACTCTCTAATAAAACAGGTGGGCCTCCAGCAGCAACCCTCCCCGGGCATGTGGTGTCCCCGTGGTCTTTTGTGTTTCAGTGTTGTTCTCTTGATTAAAAACTATGCGACCATATGCAGCCACACAGCGGTAGGAGCTCTTCAGGAGCAACCTGTACACGCTGTTTTCAGGTGGTTTTTTTTTTTAGAATCATAGAATGGTCAGAGTTGGAAGGGACATTAAAGCCGACCCAGTGCCACCCCCTGCCCTGGGCAGGGACACCTCCCACCAGACCAGGTTGCTCCAAGCCCCGTCCAGCCTGACCTTGAACCCCTCCAGGGATGGGGCAGCCACAGCTTCTCTGGGCAACCTGGGCCAGCACCTCACCACCCTCACAGCCAAGAATTTCTTCCTCAGATCTCAGCTAAATCTCCCCTCTTTACGTTTGAAGCCATTACCCCTTGTCCTATCACTACATACATGTGTAAAAAGCCCCTCCCCAGCTTTCCTGGAGCCCCTTTAGGGACTGGAAGGGGCTGGAAGGTCTCCCTGGAGACTTCTCCAGGCTGAACCCCCCAGGTCTCTCAGCCTGTGCTCCCAGAAGAGGGGCTCCAGCCCTTGGATCATCTTCCTGGCCTCCTCTGGCCCCGCTCCAACTGCAGGGGGTTCTCCGCTAGAGCGGAGCAGAGGGGCAGAATTCCAACCCCCAGCCCTGATGCCCATGCTGCTGGGGATGCAGCCCGGGCTGCGGGGGGTTTCTGGGCTGCCAGCACACATTGCTGGCTCTTATTGAGCCTCTTAGGTGTTCAACCAACACCCTCAAAGTTAGAATCTGAAGAAGAGTTGTCACTTATTTCTCTCTATTTACCACTCCCTGGATTTGATGTCAGGATTTGCATTTCTCCCCAGTGTCAGGGAGGTTCAGTGTTATGGGTAGACTTCAAAGAAGATACTGCAGCAAGGCAAGAGGAAGGGGCATCTCAGTCAAGGCTGGGCATAGAGTGAAAACAAATACTCAAATACTCCTCTCAATGCATTGTTGAAAGCTAATTATTTTTGGTCATCAAAATATTTTAGGAAGAAAACAACCTTTTTATATTCCTACATTGATTTGAACAATTGATTTTATATGATTGGTTTGAAAGATCCTTGCATCGACGTAAACATTGATTTCTTACATTGATTTAAACAGGTGTTCTGTTTCAGTTTTGATTGGTTCAAATGAAAATATTCAAGCTGTTGAATTTGAAATGCTTTATCTGTCTCTGACCAAGCTGTCTCCGTGTTGTGGCATTTCTTGTGCCCTTGCTCTTGTCTTTGGACTTGTCCCTGGCTGAGCAAACAGCCCGTTGATAGATCTCCCTCTCTTTGTGGTTGTATCACTGCTATGGATCTTGAGAGCTTCGTGCCAGTGGTTGCTCACAAGAAGTGCAATTGGGAATGCTGGTTTCCAGGGGGATGGAAAGTATAGATTTTAACTCTCTTAAAGGGTTTGTGTCCGGGATGGGCAGCGGGTGTGTCTGAAATGGTTTATAAATCCGATGGTGAAGTCTTCAACTTAGATTTCTAAATAATTAGAAATTTTAGAGAAGTGTTTTCTGGAGAACAGTTTTGCAGCAAATGCTACATTTGAAGGCTTCGGGTTACATTATGCTGGGTTATGCCTGAATAGCGTACGCCTTGGGGCACTGCAAACAGGTAGCAAATGAACAAAACAGTTGAGGCATTAACATGCTGAGTGCATCTAAGATGAACTATGAATTTTATTTGCACTTGTGCATTTCACATTATTTCTGTCCTCATGGCTTTATTCCAAGGAGTTGCCTTCAGCTTTTTCTGAATTTCTGATTTGACAGCAGGGACTTCAAAACGGCGGTATGTACCATTACCGTACACAACCCACTGCAAAGCAAATTCACTGCTCAGCTTTAAAGCTACCATGGCAGCAGGGGAATTACAGCCAGATCCTAAGGTATCTGGTAAAATGATTTGGAGTCCCTTAATTTACTCTTTCTCATTAATTTTGCCACAGAAAAAAAAAATAATAAAATCTTAATGTGCAGCTTGTCCTTCATTGGTTGTTCTGGTGTCATACCAGAAAAGGCATGACAACCTGTCTACCGTGGAAAGGTGTCGCTGGTAGGTGGGAACAGCTTTCCTCTTGGCACCAGTAGTAACTCCTTCACCTTCGTCCGTGAGGACAAAGGAAGAGAGCTCTTACCGCTCTCCTTTGTCAGAGCAATAGTTTTGCTGCGGGAGCCAAGAGTCCCTGGCTGAGTTGGACCTCAACAGAAGTGTGTTTAGGTTACAGTAATGGGCGAACATCAAATAGCATAACTATTCTGAACTGAGGACAGGTGATCATGATCGAATTTTGCAACAAGAATTAATTATTTCCCCCTTACATTTGTCGTGTTTATTTTGGGAGAAGGCTGTTTTGATACAGTAACAGGAATTGTTCTTCTGGAGTAATTTCCAAAGTAAACAAGCCTGAAAAATGATAAAGATTCACACTTTCTCATGAAGAACTTGATGACAACCTTCATCAAGGGCAAGATTAAGTATCTCTAGTAATTACTGCAACAGCTCATTAAAGACAATGACTGATGTGTTGATGACTCTGAGAACAAAACTTTTGTCATTTGGTATGACTTCATCTGATACAGAAGTTCTGTGGTAGAACTTCACCTGGTGTAACTTCTTAGAAGTTATATAAATTGTAAATCCAGAGGAATCCAGGATAAATCCAAAGTAATGCAAATCAGAACCTGAACCTGATGCTCTGTTTTGGTATAGAATTGTCCTAGCCTGTCCATCTGTTACTGGTTTAAAGCTGGAGGTGTGTGGTAGAGATGCTTATCAAATGGAAACAAAGTAGAGACAAACAGAAGTGTCTGTGAGGTGGCAAACATGCACGATATTCCTTGTAATTAATGTTGTTACAAATGAATTTAAGTTCAGCTGCAGATTACATGTTCATAATGTAAAATTGCTAGCAATTTGGCTATTCTGTGTTTACCAGCTCTGTAAGCATAACTGCTGTGAGAAGTTCTTGTTGAACTCGGCCGTTAGTGATGCGAGGTGACTAAGGGGAATAGCTGCGGCTTACAGCAGCTGTGGGTTTCCATCCCCTTCCAGTGGTGATTTGGCGCACTGGTATCAGGATTTTATGGCAGGATACAGGGACTGTTGCATGATTTTTCAGGCTGCCTTTGATTGATTGACTTGTGGGCACAGTTGGGAAGGTTTTTCCCTGCCATGGCTGTGCACTCCAGTGTGGGTTGCTCAGGGGACATCAGCTGTCCCAGCAGCCAGCTGGGCTTTGTGAGGGTTGGTGGACCATCTGCCTGCAGTGGTTTTCACCAGGATCGATGGAGACAGGGAGCGCACAAGACATCAGGGAAGCACCTTGGCTCCCAGCTGGCCCGGATTGATTGCCACCCCATGCTGATGCACAGTGGGACTTCTGCAAGCTGTAATGAGCCTTTGTCACACGTGGTGATGGTTGGCAGATTGCGCTTGAGGAAGCATGCTCAGCAGATGTGACAAAAACCCCATGTAACTATTACTGTGTGCCTGGAAATCCTTACTGCTCTTACCGTATCCTGCCTGCTTGCTGTATCCAGGGTCACCGAGGTTCTCACAGTCAACAATCAAGTCACCTGTTGAACCTTCGAACCTTCTGCCTGACAATCGTCCTGCATTGTTAGAGAATATGATGTCAGGGGCACGTGAAGACTATTTTTTAATTTTTTCTTTCTCTGAAACGCTCTCAAGTCTCCCCACCTTCCCCCACCAAGAGCTATAGGTGACCCGGGCACGGACGTAGACACTTGTTTCTTGGAAAGCCTTTCTGCTACTATTTATGCCGCAAGGTCTCCCATACATCTCTATTCCTGGGCACACACCTGAGCTGAGAGGCTAATTTGAGGAACACCAGGCATGTCTTCGGGTGCCTCCTGCCAGCTTGTCCCTGCAACCTTTTTGTTTTCTGTGCTCACTCGTCTTGCTGATTATTTGATTGCGTGTCATGGCATCACCAGAGTAACGATCCATTACTGTGCTAGAACCATTTTAAAGGCAACATTCTGCATACTTCTCCTTGAATAATTAGAGAGGTAATTAAGCTGATGCCATCAGATGAACATGTATTCATCAGTACGCTTTGGACATGATGCAGGCTTAAAGTGTTACACGTGGATATAATTAGGTACACTCACACCCCCTTCATTCAACAGCAGTGTGTTAATTACATCTGTTCTGTGTGAGTCTGAAGCCTGAGCTGCACCATCACGTCTCTGGAGGCACTGTGGGAGTTAGAGTGCATTGGCATCATTTTTCAGACGCACAGATTTCTTTGTTCCAGTGCAGGCTAGTTTAAAATACAAAAAAACCCAAAGTGGATGTTGTAATGAGAAGCTGAGATCATCTCGGCAGCATGTGACCATGCATATGCTGAAGCCCAAGCTGACAATTAGCAGTAATGTTGTACAGCAGCAGGTAGAGGCGCTTGTTGAGCCCAGACCCACTTTGTGTCTAAAGACAGCTATTACTCTGCAAATTTATTATCTAAATAGATGAGAAATTTGAAGGCAAGCAGAAACACTGTGAAGTGATTCACCTGCTAGCAGATTGCTGGTGAGTGGCAGGAACAGAAATAGAAGTCAAGATGTGAGGATGAACAGCAAAGGGATTAATTTTGCAACTCTCATTTGTTTTTAGTAGACTGAGTCCCTTTAAAATCAGCATGTAGAAGTTAATTTGGGTAAGTTAAAGCAAGCAGGAGTTGTAAAAAACAAATGCAGCTGCTTTGCAACAAAATCAAGGGGTGACAAGGAGGAGGAACCCTGACAATTTTCTCAGTATATGTGCTTGAATCCACGTGGTTGGAAGAGAAGCAGCTGCAAGGGTGGGTGTCATACTGAGTCATGATCTCTGTACTTTCCGTCTACCTTACTCTGTTTTGTTGCCTCACTATGTCCATGCTGTACCTAAGAAGAGATCAGTTTCATCCGTTTTCTGGCTCTTACTCTACCCGTTAGGCATTTCTTTGGGTTGCTACTGTCCCATCTCTTCTCCAAGGCCTCAGAGGGTTGGGTTCTTGCATGGTGCTCACATGTGTCTTTTCCTCAGTTGTGTTTTCCACCATCTTAGAGCTCTTAGTGTATTTGTATTCCTGAAATCAGTGATTATTTTTTCCTCCAAACAGTCCTTGCAGTTTGAAACTGCAAGAAGCACAAAGGACAGAGCTGGCATCAAAGGCTTCTGTGGTGAGGGGAGCACAGAGTTACAGGTTGTGTCTTCTCATAGGAGCAGCTCCCCGACATCTTTCTCATCTCATGTTACCACTGACAAGTGTTTTGGAATCATCACCTTGATTCCTTTATTATACCTTCTCATCCTCTTGCCTTTTCTTTAGGAAAACCTTTGATAGGACCTCCCATAGTTTCCTGGTAGCCGGATTTGTGAGATGTGAACGATTAATGAACAATTGGCTGGACCTTTGGTTATGAAGGGTGGCATGATGTCCAACTGGTGGTCATTTGCTCACGACATCCCTCAGGGCTCAAACATGGGAACAATACCGTACAACATAATTATTAATGACTGAAAGGATTGGACACAGTGGACTTTTGGCAAGTTCTCAGATACCCAGTATGGAGTAGTTGTCAATACAGGGGTCTTGACAGGCTGAAGAAGAGGGCAGACAGGAGCCTCATGAAATTAGCCACATCCTGCCCCTGGAGAAGAACAACCACCCCATGTACCAGTACATGTTGGGGCCAACTGGCTAGAAAGCAGCTTTGCAGAAGGTGAGCTGGGTTGCCCTGCAGACAAGTTGAAAATTAGCCAGCAATGTGCTTGTCCCAAAAAGGCCAACAGCAAGCTGGGCTGTACTAGCAGGACTGCAACCAGCAGGTCCAGAGCAGTGATCCTTCCCCTCTGTTCAGTGCTTGTGAGACTGCATCGGACTGCTCTGTCCAGTTTGGGGCTCCCTAGAGTAAGCAAGACATGGATGGACTGCAGCAAGACCGGTGGAAGCCACAAAGGTTGTCTGGAGCTAGAGCAGGCGACACGCCGGAGGGGCTGAAGGAGCTGGGTTTGCTCATCTTGGGGAAGATGCTCAAACTTTGACTGGGTGAGGCCTGAGGAACTGGATCGAATTGGCATTGCTTCTGTCAGGGCTCTGACCAGAGGCCTCCAGAGATCCCTTCTGGTGGAGATCATTCTACAGTCCTCTGATTAAAGCAAGCACATTAGAAGGCAAAACATTGTTGTGGAAGTTGGCCGAATTCAGTATTATCACCTCTCCCCAGCATAACTTTATCTATGTAAGGACTGATGAAAGTCCTGAAGACCTGTTGCCCTGCCTTAGCCTAGACCGTATAGTGGTCAGGAGGTGCTTCTTTTTGAAGATACTTAGCAGGAACAAGTGCAGTCTCCTTTAGAAATACAGGGGTTATGTTATTCCAAGCGTAATTCTGCTCTGTGTCAAATGTTAATTTTTGACAGACGATATAAAACCGTGTCACTGGATTGCATGTGACTCACTATTTATTCTTAGAGCTAGGAAAGGGAACTTTAGATACAGCTAACTCAGACTCGCCCATCTGAATGCCCAGATCTAGTAATAACATGAATGGAACCTTTTAAGGGTGTTATCGTTTCAAAGCGTCATAGAAAAGGCATAATATTCACCCATAAAACCATTGAAAATCTGGCCTTCTTGTAATATCTCTTCTAATATGATTGAGTAAAAGCAGCTAAAACTTTTATCTTGATCTACAGAGCATTTTTGGTGGCACAGATTAATTTGTAAATGTGTTTTATTTTGAGTAGTGGCAGACAGTTGAGGCTGCTTAGTGCAGGTGATCGTTAATACATAACATTGAGGCTGATTTTTAGCAGCCTCCAACATAGAAATAATCCACAACAGTAACTTTTACCAAGAAAGATGAGTATTTCAATACGTGATATTTCAGCTGCATGACATAGTTCCTTCAAATCACAGCTGAGGCTGGTGTTCTGTCTGGGGCTTGTGGTGGGAAACAAATTGAAAAAGCCTTAATTTGCTTTTAATCCCTCCATTAAGCAGTAGTTTGTCATGATAATTTTGCTTTGTTTCCCTTCATTCAGACAGTACAGTGTTAAGAGAATTATCTCATTTTGAAAAAAATATTTCTCTTGGCATCTCCTGGCTTTCTAAGGGAGGCGACAGTGAGATGTGATCCCACACTAAAGAGGCTTGAAATCCCCAGATAAAAAATACAGCCAGCTGTATGCTCAGGGCTGAATACTGAAGGTGGGTGGTTTTAATGCTTTAGCAAAAAGTTATAATAGAAAATAAAGCTGGGAAGGACCCCAAGAGGTCGTCTAGTCCTGTTCTGCATGGCAGAATGCACTAGATCTAAACCTTGTCCTACCGATGTCTGTTTAACCTGGCTGCCAGCAGCAGAGGTGCCGCATCACTGGCAGGCAGTCTGGCCCACCACATGGTCCTGTCCACCATGGCATGAAGAAGAGATTATCGTCTTCCTCTTTGCAGCAACATTTCATATATTTGAAGATGGTTATCTTGTCCCATCTCTTCTGTTGGATAACAAACTGAGCTTCTTCATTTTTGCCTGTGGGTTACGTCATCTCTACCTCACACTGTTCCTGTTGATCTCTTCTGCCCACCTTGGTGAAGTTCAGTGCCTCAGGGTATGTAGAGTACTCCACAGCCCCCAGCCTCATGAGCGTGGGGTTCAACGCAGGGCTTGCTCCGTACATTCCCGAACAAAGTTCTTGTTTATGCATCCCTGTGCGATAACTCCCTTTTACCAGGCACATGTTGCTAATGTATGCGCTGTGTCCAGATTGCCATCCACATAACGCTGAGGGTCCTTTCTCTACAGCTCCTCGTTAGCCAGTCATTCCTAATCCGCTAATTGCGCGGGCTATTGTTGCTGTTGGAAGACAGGATTTGTCTCGCCTAGCTAGCAGTCGGAAAGCCGGGGTGTCTGCAGTACCCTGGTTGTTCAGGGAGCACTGTTCTCGGTGGAGAGAGATGGCTCCGATGAGCAATTCATCCCATCTATTTTTGGAGAGCAGGAATTGTGCTCTAGGGTTGCTTGTATCTCATTGAGATACATGACCTCGGATTGCTTGCCTGACTTTTGGGTGGTTGAAATTAGCCGAGATGAATCTAAGCCTACATGTGCAACCGTGCATCTAAATATAGTAACGAAGGGGACAGTTTCATGATTGGGTTAAGCTGATTTAACGCTGCTCTGCTGCTAAAGGGAGGATCCTGCCTTCCCTTCGTACCCTCTTGATAAAATGTCCACAGAATGAATAGTTCATACAGCGTGGGAGCTGGGAGCTATTGTAGTCGTCTCCAGAGCGTAACCACCGAGGAAGTGCTCTGAATAGCAAACGTATCCGCCTCCCTTCCTCCCTGTTGGAGCTATCAATGCCACATCTGTGCCTCCGCAGCAGCACCAGCAAAGTGCGAGTCATCAAAGTGCTGCTGCTGCGGGATGAAAAGCAGCCAGGCACATCGGGAATAAAGAGATGAGTCATCAAAGCTGCGTCCCCATTGGTTAAAAAACAGGGGATTTCAGAAAAAGTTGGAGGAGGGGGGAAAAAAAAAAAAAAGGCTATTGAGAATAGAGGGAGAGAGTGGGGAGTGGACTTACGGTTACCTGGGCTGGCGCTCCGGGCTTGTTCACGTGTATGCGGACATGTAGTGATGGAGGCTAGCTGAAAATAGACCTTGTTAAATATAATCTCATTCTTTGCTTATTTCTTTCCTGTAACTTCTCCTGCAACCTCATAATTTTCCATTCTTGATAGTACGCCCAGACAAAATGATCTTGCACTTTACTCAACTTTTAAGCCTCTTTACTTTGATGGCAGGCGTAAGGGAAAATGAAAAATTTGAGGGTTTGGTTTTTTAATCTCTGCCCAGGTAGCATATTCGAATTGAGCAGTGACTGCTGGTACGTGGCGGGGGTGGGACATGCACCCCAGTCCGAGGTTAAGGCACGCAGACTAACGGGCGGCTCTGGCAATCGTGGGGGGCAATCAGGAGGTTACGGTGCCCTCAGTAGCAGCAGGGAGGGTAAAGCAGAGAGGATGGGTGTATAAAAGTGGTTTTCATTGGTGTTCGGTTTGGGGTTGTTTTTGTTTTTTTGAGGGGGTGGGTGTTGTTTGTTATTTTTAAGGACTATTGATGAAAAGAAAGGACCTCCTATATCGCAGCATGCTGTGGCGGTCTGGTCAAAAAAAAGTTTATTTTTACCCTGTAATTCAAAATCTGGCTCTCAGCTGGGAATTATAATGTGTTCTTTTTTGAACTTTGCTGAGTAAATAAGTACAGAAACGATGCTCCCAGCCCAACAGGGACCTCAAAAGTTGTCTCTGTTTGCTCTGACTTGAAAGGAACTATTCATAATGTGTATAGTTAGGAGTATACGCATTGTATTCCTGCAATAAATCAGGGCTGTAAATTAAACGGATGCATACACGCACACATAGATATGAAAGTGTAATTCAATTGTGTTCTATTACTTCACTTCCGCATATGAAATAGTTCACAAAACAGGATGAAATAATGTACTTAGATTTAAATTCATCATAGATGAGCGAGTTGTCAAGGACATGACTTTCTGCCTCTGCTTTGATATTGCTATTAAAGTATTAGTTTTCTTTTGCATTTCCAGTAATCCCTAAAGCTAATTGTGACATTTTCTCAGTTCCATGTACCCAGTCTAAATACATGTATTTGTCTCACTGTACTTATAACACACGTTGGTGTCAGATTTTTCCTGTGCGCTACATCAGTGACAGATATCTTTCTCCTCCCAGTGTAGTGTCTGTCTCGGACACCCATCCAAGGCAGCAGGAGAGACTCTGCTTCTTTCAGGTTCAGTGAACATCTGTATTGCATCATTGATTAGGAGATGTTTCCAGTCTCCCTGCCAATGATCCTGTGGCAGCTCCATTTAAACTGGAAGCATCTTGTTGTAGAGCTAGGATGTTATGTCAAATGTACTTGGTAAACTGGTATTGTTAAATGTGTGTCTTAAGCGTGTCAGTGATGACTTAATGACTGCTAGCTTTGTGCTGGGGCTGAGAAACTTTTGCCCTAGTCATTAAACAAAACCAGTGTGTTGTTTCATTACTGGTTNTGGTATGTGTGTATGGTTGGACTCGATGATCTTAAAGGGCCTTTCCAACCGTGAAGATTCTATGATTCTGCTCTGTGCGGCTTGGGATATATTATAGATGCATTTTATAATTAATCTCCATCTGTATGTCATCAGTACCTAACTTGTCTTGTGTGCACATATTAATATTATATAAAAAGAACTTGATGCAGTTCTGATTTAAGTTCTCCATAGTGACTTGACTAGCAGGGCCCTGTGTTGTGACCCAGCGTACTTCCAATAGCACTTTGTCATATGCGCTGCTGAGTTCATAGCCAGGCTCTGCTGTCCTGTGAAATACACTGGATGCAGAGGCAATACTTGCACACGAAAGCCTCTGAATTGAAGTCCCTTTAAAAAGGCTGCAGCTGCAATATGAATGGGGACTTGAGCAGTTTCCCTCGCCATGAGTAGTGCCTTGTTCTTCGCGGGGGCGAGCTCGCAGTGGCACTGCGGCTGTCTTTGTCCCCTGGCAAACCAACCACGACTTCAAAATGTGGGACTGGCGCTCAGAAACCCCTACTTCTATAAGGGCAGTAAAGATGCAGAGCTCTTTTGGACACTGAGCCGTTCTCATTACGATATCCAAATACGATGTTTGGAAAGCTTGTTCCATGCGCTCACCCGTGGAAATATTTACCAAAGCTTGCTATTGTTTGATAATGGATTTTATTATTCCTATCAGAGAGCTGAGACAAAGTTTCCGCTGGGCAGGTTGCCTGGAGGAGTCTCTGCCGGTGCCGGGGTGAAGGTTGTGGCTGGGAGATGCTTTGCTTGCCAGACCTGGATGGCCCAGCGTTTGTCTCGTTAATCCTGATGGCTGATAGTCATCTACGAGAGACCTCAGCCGGGGCAAAGCTTCAGAATTGGCTTTGGGGGTGATAATGCACTCCACTTAGTATTGACTCCTTTTGGCAGGGATATTTTTGTTGCGTTAGGGATTCCGTATAAATTTGTAAGATTTTATAATGAGAACCTCCTATGTCTGCATCAGTTTTGTTGGTTCTGATGCTCAACTTTCCGGGACTGAACATAGCTTAAAACTAGAAAATCTATCAGTCTTCAGCTCTGGGTGAAATTGAGTGTATCAGTCCTGTATCTGCGCGTGTGTGTGTGTCAGTGTGTCTCTGTGACCCAGGGTTTTATGGTGTGAGCAGATAGAACTCTGGGGCTAAAAATTTAAAACTTTCAGACTATTTAGTTGACAAAATCCGGACTCTTTAGTTTAGAGAGGAGATGAGTAAGAAGGAAGACAGCAGAAATAAATAAATGATGTAATGCAAGATTAAACCAAATCCAGAAGAATACAGCAATAAAAAATAATAATACAATATAACTTTGAATTAAACCTTTCCATGGAATTTTGTGGGATCTCTCCAAGTTTTAAGCAAAAACTGAGGCAGCAGCTGTTTAGAAGAGGAAAATTCTGGGCTGGTGCAGTTGTGCATCTTTTCTTTTGATTGCACATCTACCTGCTGAATTCTGGGGGCTTTGAAGCACTTTGATTTTAAAGCACCTTTCATGTAAGAAGAGCCCTGCGTAAACACGGCCACCAGCAAAGCACCTTGCTTGGAGAAATTAAATTTCGTAAAAGTTAAATAATAAAATCAAGATTGGAGGCATAAATTGCTTGCTTGCTGTCACTGCAATATGTGTCTTTTGGAATGATCTCGGTTGGGACCATGTGAAAGCTTGTTTGTGAGGATGTGAGGGGCTTCAGGTTGCCTTTAGGGGCCTTTCAAAAACCGAACAGGCAGAACGTCCGTACTGGCTCCAGCCTTGTTTTGGGAAAGCAGGCTGGGCTGTAGAAGTGGAAGGGAACTTGGCTCACACTTGTATTTCTGCTCCCACGGTTGGTTTGGATGCCATTGGGGGAAACCACTTGTATCTTGGAGGCTCAAGCCTGACTCCCCAAAGCGATTATACGGAATAAAGGCAACACCAGCGCATTTCAGATTTGTACCAGGAATACGCAATTGCATGTACTGGCTTTTACACTAGTGTCATTTTAAAAAGAGTCGGATCTTTTGGAGAACTCTCTATCTCCTCTTCCTTCTGACTCAATTCCATCATTTCCTCCTCTCTAAACAAGTATCACAGCTTGAGCTGCTGGGGCTGCATCATGGGTCTCGTGCTTGGGGTTCAATCATGCTAGATGCCGTACAAACGGAAAGGATGTATAAACACATGTGTTGACCTTTTGGATTAGACCTCACGTCTGTCCTTACCAAGAGCCAGCAGGGGAAATTTCAGAAGAGCGCACAAAAACTCTGCAGTAGACAGGTATGTGATAGTCTGCCCTCCCAGTCCAGAAAAAGAAAAGCATTTTATGCCCCAAAGCATGAGTTTTAATACTCCTTCAACAATATTTTGGTATAATTATCAACTATTTTAATTGCTCTGGATCATCCTGTCACCTTTATAAATGCCTACTCCGTTTTTTAATCATGCTGGACCCCCAAAAAAATGTGTAGCAATGAATTACACAGTTGAGATTTATGCTGTATGTGGTGGTGTTTTGCCCCAAAAGTTTACAAATGACTAAAAGAGAGAAGAAATCCATTTAAGAGAGAGGATTAGGCCAAAATTTCAGTTTTCCGAAATTGCAAGGAACTAAGAGGATTTGCGAAATGCTGGGATCAGTGTGAGGTTGCCACTTGTATATTGTTAAAAATGGCACTTTCTGCCCATTCCCATCTGTAGGGTCCTGATGCGTTTGTAAATCCTCATCCTACAGGTAGGATCGATGTCACCCATCTTCTGCCATCTATGTCTTACCTGTCCAGATTAAACTAATCTTCGGGCTCTGTCAGCAAAGAGACGGATACCACAGGGGAAGATTCTTGCAAGGAGATAGCTCAAGGTAGATAAGAGGAGTCGCCTTTTGGCACTAGCTCTTGCTGTCATTGAAACTAGAACAGGGGGAGATCTCACATGATAGTGAGCTCCGTTCCCCTAGCTCAGGCAGGAGCTAGCTCTAAACTTTTTGTCTAACAGATGTTTGCTCAGAAAATCTGGGAGAGAGAGAGAGAGATTCTGCAGCAATCCTGAGCAGCCCAGTCCAGGGCTCGCTGTCTCTACTTTCACATGGATAGGTCGAGAGGAAACATCTTCGAGCTGTGCCAGGGGACGTTTAGATTGGATATGAGGAAACATTTCTACACCGAAAGTGTTGTCAAGCATTGGAATGGGCTGCCCAGGGAAGTGGTGGAATCACCATCCCTGGAGGTATTTAAAAGACAGGTTGTACCATAAAGCTGAAAAGGAGAGGTTGTGTTATTGTTGCATTGCTATACAGTGCAGATTATGTTATAGGGTTTCAAGCAGAGAAATATCAAAATAATAGCTCTTTGCTGTGGACTCATGTTCTATATACCATACCAAATACCATATAATAGGTATTTGACCCTTTGTATGCTAGGCTGAGTTTCATTTGCTGGAAGCCTTAACATTGCTTCTGAATTTCTTAATATTCGTTGGTTTAAATCAGGCTTTTAATGGTAGTAGTTGAGTGTATTTCTGTTTGTGTTTGTCTAGTGGGATAGGTTGTAGTTAAGTGAAATGTGTGGTGTAAGCAAAGAGAAATTGCTGTACGCAAACCATAATTTTCATGTACTTACTGGTTTGAGTGCTGTGATGAAAGGGATGTATCACAGCATTTTTATCACATCAGCTGCTATCTTTGTCTCTCTACCTGAAGGATGGCGAAGGCCCCCCTTTCATCTGGAGGATTATGAGGCCATTATGGTAAACAGCACCACCAGGTTGGGTTGACATTGTTGGAGCTTTCATCTTTTGTTCTAAGTTTTGAAGCATTATTTGTGGTTCTCTTGTTCCCTGTCTCATGACTTGATGATTAGTGAGAGCAGAGAGCAGCTCCTTGCTAGAGTTTTTCAGGAAAAATCATTAAACTGAGGAGGGAGGGAGAGGGAAAGAGGAGCCAGCTGAGTGCTACCCCCTGCTCGGTGGTGACTCTATAGGTCTGGAGCTCAGTTCTAGTTGCACGGCAGGTACCTGGATCCCTGCTTCTGCCGCCTTCACCCAAGCAAAATCTACTTGAGCATGGAACATGACATACTGCCCAGTTTCACACCTCTAGCCCCAAACTGGGGACCCATCAGCTGATGGATGCATCAACTGATGAAAGAATATGAGGTCAGAGGACACGAGCAAAGAGACACTGACACGGTTAGTGGGCAGTGCCAACTTGTTTCTATCTGTATTTTTAGCCACGCATCCAGTTTCTTCACCTTCAAGTTGGTCACATGAACCCCGGAATTTATACTGGGAAATATCTGCGGGGTCCCAAGCCAGGAAGAGCTGGAAGAGGAGGTTTTGCTTGTAAACCTCTGCTCTCCTGCTCTCTTGAAGTGTCTCCCCGGCTGGGGATTGCCTCTTCTCTCTGTGCTAGGACAGGTGTAAATTAAGTGCTTCCCGTTTATGTGCTCCAGGTTCTGAATGCAGAGAAAGCTAATTCCTCTTGGGTGAACTCCAAATAAAGAAAACTCTTGTTTTATAGCTGACTCTTGTATTTGCCTTTAGTGATTAGTGTGTATTCGTTTAATATTGAAAAAAGATTCATGTATAAAGCAGAACACACAAGAATATATCTCTGTAATAATGAGGACAGTGATACGATTTTGGGATGTAATGTTTTTATTTCCTCTCATTTTTTATTTTCTGGTATTCTTTGCCCAGAATTTCAATCCTTCACCTTTATGCCTGTGTTTATTTAGTATTGCTGCTTTCTCTGTACTAGCAATATGTATTTATTTATTGTCTCGTTGCTTATGTGGTTTAGGGTATGCCTTCAAGCAAAATCGGAATCCAGCAAGGGTGGATCCCTCAATGCAAATGACAGGGGATGTCACAGTTCAGATTATGATTTTAAACTTCAGCATGTAAAATGAATTGCCCTGCCCTGTCCCTCTGTACCGACCATTTCTTTTGCTCATCTTATATCATATGCAAATGTTTCATCAAAAAGAAGAGGCAAGAAGAGGGAATGAAATTTAATCACTCACTTCTCCTTTCTGAGAGCAGCATGATCTTTCCATTAGCCTGTGCTGTGACGTATTTTGGCCGGTTTGGTGGTCCTGGCCAAAGAAAGCCCCTGCAGCTGGTCATTGGGTATTGTAGGGACAATATCCTCCAGGTCTGCACCTCTCTGTGCGTCTGTGAGGAGACGGAGCTGTGGCCACGCTCTTGCTGATGCTGTGAGCTGCAGGTTGCACAGCCTGTACAAGGAAAAAAGCATCTGTGCTGGATTCTTCAGTTTCTCACTGTGCAGGGAGATGTTGGCCCAAGGGAGGTGACTCTTTCTGATCCGACAGACCCAACTCAAACTCTCTCATAGTAGTAGTAACATTCATCTCAGCTGGCAGCCAAATCCCAAGGAGTTCAGCGGGGAGGCGGGTGAATTGAGAGGGCTGGTTTTCAATAGGTAGGATCTGACTGGAAGGGAACAACATGCCTTCCATGCCAAATAAGAAGATTGTTACTAATTCCTTTCTTCCAGGGTTTAAAATCCAGCATGCTGGCACCTGTCCCATACATTATACATCACTTCCCGAGCACAGCCGCAGGGCTGTCCATACATAAATCCTCAGCTGCAGTTTGACAGCAAGGGGAAAGATGATGATGGAGCAGGATGAGAAGCGTGGTGTCCAGGGGGGCATCAGGATGGGGAGCACCCTTCCCAGAGGGCACGTGGTCATGCGAAGAGCATTGTAGATGACCTGCTTTTGCTGATCTCAGTTGGCTTGAGCATGGCTGTCAGGACTGAGCAACACCACAGACATAGCCCCGCTACACCTTTCTCTTCCTCTTGTGTTTTGCAGCATCCCCTTCAATTAAGCTTCTTGTGGATGACCCGATAGTGGTGAACCCTGGAGAAGCAATCACCTTAGTCTGTGTGACGACAGGAGGGGAGCCAGCCCCCAGCCTGACGTGGGTGAGGTCTGCTGGCATCCTGCCTGAGAAGACGGTCCTGAATGGTGGCACTTTAACGATTCCTGCCATCACGTCAGAAGATGCTGGCACATACAGTTGCATCGCCAATAACAATGTTGGGAACCCTGCAAAAAAGTCCACCAACATCATCGTAAGAGGTAAGTTGAGCTGGCAAACTACTGAACTTTATCTTGGCAGTTTAATTGAATCCTAATCTGACGGGATCGCAATATTCACATAGTGGCGTACCGTGTTTCCAAGTGTATTTCTGGTCATTTCTAATAATGTATGAGATTAATTAGTGGTGGCTTCAAATAGCCAGTGGCTCTTGTGCTGGGGTCAAGCCCCTTAGCTGGAACAAGGGTGATGTGATGCCGCTTTGTGTTGGGAAGATGCAGCAGTTCTCCCATCCAAACTGGAGACAAATGATCGCCAAAGGACACTACATCTTCTGGGAACTGCCCGTACTGACGCCCTGCACGCACTGTCTCGGCAGTGAATGCATCCTGAGCTCATGGAGATGTCATTACCTACTTCACCCTTTTCTTCCTCCTCGTCAGCTGAACGTGTTATTGAAATTAAGGCTGTTGTGCATGCTGTGAATCTGCTGCCATCAGACAACTGCTCCCTGGGTCGGAGCTTTAGATTAGTACCTATGCTTTAATTATACTAAATAGCAGGATGAATGTCTGTCTTGGATAAAAGTAAGAGAAGAGTGCTTGCAGAACAATTACTGCCAGGTGGAGAGAAACTCTCCCCGGTTGTTTATCGCTTTCTGGATAACCCCAGGGACATGGCCACTTGGTTTGAAGGAGGAGTTCGATTGGCTGATAGGCATCATCAGAGTGGATTAATCTACCTGAACCAAACAGTTCATCTGAAACTAATTTTCTATAACCTAATCTGCGAATGGTAGTGAAACATAAACTCCCATGCTAGGTGAACTTTAAATAATAGCATGTGATTAATCATACTTGGGAGAAACTGCTGTATAAAGAGCCAGTGGTGTGAATATTTTAGGAGCGCCATAACCCTTGTTCACTTCTTATTGCCCAACATATCATACTCTTCAGCAGGACGAGGAATTAGAAGCCATTTCTGTGCTGGGGGTCAGGGAGAGAGCACCACATCAGCCCAGGTCTGCAGGAGTTGATCAAGAAATGTCCACACATTTCTTTGTGATATTGTATTTCCATTTGAATTTTTTACATTGGGCTTAGGGGTTTCCTTGTCAAGAGGCAAAAGCAGTCTTGTTGCAGGAACATCGCATCAACATTAATTTGCTGCGAATTACAATGGGTGATGAGGTTCTGAAGGGGAGATGTGAGTGAAACACTCGGAATAAGCAAAGGTAGAGGAAAGGCTTTGTGTGAAAAGAAATCTCGATATTTTAATTGACCCAGCAAGACAGCACCAGAGAGCCCAGAGGAAGCCACAGCCCTTAGCTCCCTGCAAATAAAAATTTCATGAGTCATAGTGTAATAATAATATGCCCTCACATTTTTATTTATAGAAGACTGTGCCTATGAGATGCCTAGGAGCTGCAACATGTTGAACAAAATATCATTAAAGTGTTTGAGGTGTCTTTTTTCTTTTTTCCTCTCTGCTGTGTGGCCCTGTTACTTCTGAGAAGGGACCGCAACGAGGAACAACCCATTCAATAAATGAAGCATGGCTGCCTTCTAGCCCCAATGCGTTGCTGCCTGCTATGATGTTCCCCTTATTATTTCTTTTGAAGGGGAAGAAATGTCTTTTAGGAAAAAAAAAAAAATCTTTATTCTGATCTTGTTTGATTTATCTTTACTAAAAGCGATGCTGAGTTAAGGAGTGAAATATGAGATGAATTCATATCAGAGTTTTGATTTTACTTTGTGTATATATTTCTTAGAGTTTTGCCTGTAGCTTATTGCTTCTTTTTATTTCATCTCTTTTTGTTGTTGTTGTTGCGTATCAAGATTTTCACACAGCAGCTGAGGAGAAAAGAGTATTTACTTGAAATAGCGCCTAAGCCTTGCAGGAGAAGCATTTGGTAAATGGAGTTCACATCTTCTGTCAGGTGGACCACCAATCCCAGGATTAGACAATAATCCACTAATTTTACCCAGAAAGAAAGGTGAAGTTCTCTCAAAGTACCACCAGAGCTCAGATTAAAATTTACTCCCTTTTAAAATTCCCTAATTTTCACCGTGCATTTATCTGAACGTGACTTTATTGGATATGCTTCATTCCGTGGGTGCTACCTTACCTTCAGCAGCTCTGAATTTTTTCTGGGCATTTTCCTCTCTCTGTGGCAGACTGCCCAACTCTGTAGCTACGCTCACACCTGACTTGGAACCCATTGAGAATGATGTCACATGATCGCCACACATTTAATAATACTAACAAATAATCTAAAACCAGAGAGAGTCCTTCCAAAATAAACAAGTCTAAGTAAACGAACGAGTAACAGAAGTAACTTACCATTTTTGAAAGTCAGAAATGATGTGGATCAATAAGCGATGGAGGCAACAGATGAGGCTGTGTTTGAAGAGCAGGCTGAGGCATCGAGGTGCCGACGTGATGCCGAGGTGTGTTCAGGGCAGCTCTATGCTCCTCCATCGGTCTTTTCCGAGACCCTTAAAAAGTGGGGATAAACATAGCGAAATGGTAAGGGGACCAGGTACGACGCCTTGGGGGAATATATATTACCTGAGAGACGGTGCAAAACGTGCCTGCCCAAACGTGCTGTGCAGGGTGTGTCCTCTGCTTCTCCAGGGTGTACATAACCAGTAACGTGTGTTCTCCACTTCTGCAGGTCATGAATAACTGGTTTCTGCGATTGCCACATGCTGCTGAAGGGGTGGTGGGGTATCAGGTCTCAGTGCATTGCTTTCCATGTGTTAGCTCCCAGGATTCATCTGGAGGCCTCCTAATATGCATAAGCATTTAATATGTTCTCTGTTTTTCTGCCGTTATTTGATTTTCTCCCCTTCCAGTAAGCATTGGCACGGAAGGAGATGTTTGTTCTTAAAGTAAAAAACAGACTAAAGCTGCCATTGCAGTGAGGAACCCATTTAGTCATAACCATCTTTGGAATTTCTTATTTATTTTTTCTCTTTTGGCCTGTTTAACTTAAAAGTAATTGTAAATCCTTCCAAGAAAAACAAGCCGGGAGCTTGCTCATTGGTTCAGATGAACACGGATCCCTTGCAAAACAACAGGCATTGCACACAGCTGCTGAGGGGAGAGACTCCTTCACACCTGCCTCCTGAAGCCGTTAATTAATGCTTTCAGATAAAGGAACATCTTTTAAAGATACCCCTTTTCTAAGCAAGTTGCAAGCTGCAAACTTTGCTCCCTTTGTCTCCATTCTGCTGAGCTCTTGTGTTAGTGCCTTTCCCTTTCGGCCGTCAGATGATGTTAATGAAAGTTTTGCTGCGATGGTAAGTTGTTTTGAGTACCACAGTGCCGTTCGTTAAGAGGTACAGACATAATGCAATATCTTTCATTCCCTCCGTTTGCTTTGAACAGGAGCTCACCGCAGGCAGATCAGCGACCATGTGCAGTCTACCTGTCGAGTTCTTAGCGAGAAAGTCTGTGAAATGCAGCCGTTTTAAAGACTTCCATTATCAGCTTAACTGTACCCAAAGTTACTGTAAAATATTTCATTCCATCAAAGACATTGTCGTCCATCAAGGTGTCTTGGGTCAAACCAGAGAAAGAAGAAATGCGCTCTCATTTCAGCAAAGCTGGCTGCTCACCAATTCTCATTATGAAAGTTTCTTTCTAAGTATTTTCTTTAGATTAATGAGTTCTTTAAATGATTGCAAGTCTGATAGCATTTGGGTATTGGTGGGTGTTCTCATCAGTGGCATCTTCACATCCTGCTCTCAGGCTGATGATTAGAATAACTTCCCATAACGTATTTCTAGACAAAACGATTAGAAAGCAGAGGAAGCTCTCAGGGAATCTTGACTCCTCTTGTTCTATTAAAACTTGATGTTTTTATCCTTCTCTTAAAAAAAACCAAACCAACAACTCTCTCAAGTAGCAAATCCAACACATCACCTCTGGATAAACCAAGCTCCCGACAACCGCCTTGCCTGACGTGTGTATTTTTTGCTGTGCTTGCTTGGAGGATGTTCTGGTTTTCTGACTTTTCTATGGTAGAGCGCAAAAACGTTCTTCTGCTGCAATGGAAATCATTTGTCATAAAGGCCAGGACAGGGGAAATCTGTTGCGCTTCTTTCAGAGTTCTTTCTTACCCAGAATGTTTTTGTTAATTTCCTGGCATCATGAATTTGTCTCTGTATACCTCTGTTGTCTCAACTAGAGGAAAATGATAATCAGTCTTCCTATGGATATTTTGTTAATTAAAATAAGAAGGAAACACACACACATACATTTGTGTTAAAATCAAATGCAAAATGTTGCTTGCTCGCAGCCCTTGGGCCAAAACACATGGTGATATGGATGCTTCTTCATGTCCTGTGCACGCACAGCTACGCAGAGAGGAGTTCACCTTATTGCCAGGAGCTTGGTAGTCAGAGCCCTCACCTGTGATATGGCCCCAGGCTCAGTTCCTTGCCTTCATCTCTCATGGGAAGGTGAACATCCAGCTTATCCCACATCCCAGGAAACTCTTCTAGCCCGAGTCTTTGCTGTTGGAGGTTATTTTACTCCTTTAAAATTCTCTCTTCAATGCGTATTTGGAGAGGGAAGCAAAAAGCATTTGCAAAATGGTAATATTGGCCTTATAATCCTTAAGATACTACCTAAAAGTGTGATCGTCACAATACCATACAGATTTGGGGCGACAATTGTGTATGTCAAAAGAGGCAGGAATGAAGATAATCATACGTCTACGGCTCCCAGAAAATTATGCATTTTCAACATGACTTAAACTGGGTACTCAGAATTATGAGAGCATGGAAGAACAAATACTCCAAAGACACTGTGAAGGGGAAAATGAAAATAAAATCTCTCTGTAGCTACCAGTATGTCAATAAAGAATTAAAGGCTTTTGGTGATAATGGACTTCCATCCAGTGAGAGAGTGAAAATGCAGGGTAGCATCTTTGAAGGACACCTGTGCATCAGATGGGGAAACGGGTAGAGACAGAGAAATGTTTTACAGGTCTTAAAGTAGGGAGCACTGAAATGACATAAAAGAACATGGACCTGGTTGTGCAAGTCCAGAGGAGGCCCGGAGATGCTGGGAGGGCTGGAGCCCCTCTGCTGGGAGGACAGGCTGAGAGAGCTGGGGGGGGTTCAGCCTGGAGAAGAGAAGGCTCCAGGGAGACCTTCCAGCCCCTTCCAGTCCCTAAAGGGGCTCCAGGAAAGCTGGGGAGGGACTCTGGATCACGGAGGGACAAGAAGGGGAACTTGTCATGGGACAAGAGGGAACCATTTTAAACTGAGAGAAGGGAGATTTAGCTGAGATCTGAGGAAGAAATTCTTGGCTGTGAGGGTGGTGAGGTGCTGGCCCAGGTTGCCCCGAGAAGCTGTGGCTGCCCCATCCCTGGAGGGGTTCGAGGCCAGGCTGGACAGGGCTTGCAGCAACCTGGTGTGGTGGGAGGTGTCCCTGCCCAGGGCAGGGGGTGGAATGAGATGGTCTTTAAGGTCCCTTCCAACTCCAACTATTCTATGATTTAGAAGGGTGTAAGCATGCACCAATTCGGATTTGTCACCTCATCAGCAACTTCTGTTACCTTCGTTAAATAGGTCACTTCGTCTCTTTCATTGTAACCGCAACATTTTTCTTTACTGCAAATTGACTCCGTGTGACTTTTCCCTTCTGTGAAGCCGAAACATAGTGTGTGGAGTTAATTTTTCAAAGGGGTGGGATTTCCTGTCAGTTTAAATATAAAATAATAATTTTAAATGACCTGTGCTCAACATCAGCACAAAAGCTTTTGCTGAACAAAAAGCACTCTGGGGAAATGCATTTTAAGGCCGAGATTGCTGGAAATACCTGTTCCGTTAATGTCTTTAAAAACTGTATGCGAACTGTGTAGTAGTGACTGCTAAAAAGAAGGGGGAAAAAAAGGAAAAAAAGACAGAGATTTTGAAATAAATGAAAATTTTGTTGCTTTTTTAATAGTGTTTAAAAAAATTTATAATTCTGTAATCTAGTATTACTGATGTCTGTTCTTGCACACCTGCTTACTCTTCTGCTTTCCTATGATGGCTCTGTTTATCCCCAAGCTTTTCCTTAGGAATTTCCCTTGTTGGTTTAGAGCAGGTGCGTGAAGTAAAGGATAAAAATAAGCCTGCCTGGTTACACATCAGCACCTCTGCTGTCACCCCTCGAAGATCCTCAGATGCTGTTAATTGAAATGTGAGCAGGGCCCCCACGGGCTGGTGCCGAGTGCCAGAACAGAGGCAAAGCTCACAAGTTTTATCCAAAAGGTGGAAATTGGGTTTTGGCGGCAGCTGTGACAGGCGTCACCCGGCGGGTCACCCTGGCCATTGTGCAGCTGCTGGATGCCGGCCGGCGGCCGAGCGACGTGTCTGTTTGACGTGTCTGATCGTTAGCTGGCATCGCCTGTGACGGTCGGAGCGCTGGTTGGGGATGCCGGCTCCAGCATGCCAAGTCTAAAATGCTGGGTTTTCTGTGCAAATAGCAGAAGGACCATTTTTTTCCCTTCCTCCTCCTCCTCCCCTCTCTGCATTCTGGGAAGGTCTCACAGCAGAATGATTATACTAGTGCTTATTTCATGGCTGGAGAAAGCTGAAGGCCTTGGTAGATATCCATACACGTAAAACGGGCATCACGACAGCACACAGAAGCGACGACCAACATTGACTTCCTAATGAGGGATTGTGCGGGCGTGCAGAGGGTCGTCGTGCCTGGTGCCGCATGGCCGCGGGTGCGGGAGGCTGGCAGAGGTGAGCTCCCGGGATGCTGTGATGGGGATCAGATCCATTGATAGTTGTGGATTTCTTGGGACAGACTAACAAGAAAAGCAGAAAGCAAGAAGAATTTCATGAAGGTGCCAAGGTTTTGAAATTCATATTCTGGAATAGGACTGGAAGGGGCCCTCTTGGTCGTCAAATCCAGCTGTCCTTATCCATCTCGTCTCATTTCATCTCTTGTATAATCTTTTTTTTGTAAAATGACCATCTCCACCTGAAATTTTAATAGCTTTCTTCCAGCACCCTCCCAGCTCTTCCCAGGGGTCTCTTCCCATGTCTCACCACTCTGACGTTGAGATCCTCTCTCACTGCCCTCATAATGTGCCTGTGGTAGGTTTGCCATCCCTTGAAAGCAACTCTGCTGTGGAGTGGCATCAGGCAAGCTCCAGCAATGCCGTACTGGGATGGAGGGCTGGGCAGTTGGGCACCTCTGTCCTGCTGGAGGCTCTTCCCTGTCTTCCCTCTTGCATTACACCGATGTATATTTTTTATCATAATCTTAAGCAATTTACTTAAGTCTCGCCACCTTGCTTAGTTTCTGCTGTGTCTTGGTGGACAAGACAAATTATCTTCCTCCACTGTGGGGGGTTTAAATGGACCTTTCAAAACTGTTTGCAAATGGGCTTTGGGAGAGACGCCTGCGCTGGATGAAGATGAGGAGTAGCTCTATAAATTGGAGGCTGGGCACCAGCCTGGTCTCCCACCCCGCACCAGCCCTCCCAGCTCACCCATGAGAGCCAGCACCACTGCAGGCATCTCCCTGCGGCCCCTTCCAGCTTTTTAAGCATCAATACAGTTTAGTCAAAAAAAAAAAAAACAAAACCAACAAAGCCAGCCAATTCTGATCCGTCCACCGGGAGATGCACCCTGTGAATGAGATTTCAACGAGACAAGATTTTAGGCTAGAAAACTTGATCTTGCAGCACATCCAGCGTGTTGCTACAGTCATAAGTTACCAGTGCGCTATCCTAAAAGTTTACAGCTCTGAGAATTAATGCGTAAAAAAGTTGAGATTCAGAATTTAATAAGTGCATTTATTTTTATTATCTGCTGTAGCAGTCTCAGGCATGTGCGCTCTCTCTCAGGCTGGGCTGTATCACGGATGAGTTCATAAAACAGTTCCGTATGAAAATGTAGATGGTTTATTGATTCTTCTGCCCTTTCATTAGGACTTTCCAGAATTTTTGTGTATAGAAATTTTATTTTTAAATGACTTTGCTCCTCTGTAAAGCACCCCGTGGTGCCTGTTGTGCACTACATTTCTATAAGGATATATCAGAAGGGATTTCAAGAGATAATATTCACTTGATCTCTCTCATTCTAAGCCTTGCAGCGTGGCTGGTTTGGGTAGCCACCTTCTTTCTTCACTTGGGGCAAGGAAAAAAGTTATCCTCACTGTTCGTTGGCTAGCAATTATTAATTACTAATGCAATTATTAACTACTAATGTGTGATAATTTTTTTGGCGGGGTGTGGTGTCATAGTTCAGTATTCTTTCAGATCTTGGCTGCTTAATACGTAATGAGGTCTGTGTAGTCTTAGCAGTATTACCATTTTGGCATGAAAAAAAATTAGGTTTTCAAAGTTTTCTTTCATCCTGAAGGGAGAGGAAGAGAAGAGAGGAGAAAGAACCGTGAACAATGTTTTGTACTTCGATGACCTTAAAATGTCTTTTAAGTTACTTAAGTTATCGCATCAGGCAACTGTGAATGAGATTGGTAGGTCTCTGCCCAGGCTGACAAATCATTTTGGAAAGTTTTATAGGATCGTGATTAATTTTTGAGGCATTGAGCTGTGGAATAAAAACAAATTGTTGAAGGGAAACGCATCCCGTGTTGGAACAAATCCAGGCTCTAACGAGATCCTGCAGTCGAATAAAGATCTTGAGCCACACAAGAAGCAGGAGATGGGGCCAATCCAGTGCGGAGGCCTCGGAAACTGGGGCTTTGCTCTAAGTTTTGGAAGAAAGGCAAGTGCTGTGTGCTGAGTTTCATTTGCAGTGTGTGGGCAAAGAGAAGAGTGAAGATTTGCGATATATTACTTTTGGGTATCCAGGAAAACTCAGCAAAGCTATTTTTTTTTTGACAGCTTTGGCACAGCAATTAAACTTTATAAAGGCATTGGCCCTGGAAAACACCCAGCTGTAATGTTCAGAGGATTTATAATTTGTTTGGCAAGCGCACAGCCCACTGGGGATTGTGTCAGCTTCTCTGAATGGTTTAATTTATATCCCAGCTCTTGTCTGGCTTGTGACAAGACTTGCGAAGTTGCCGTTTGCCTGTGAGATGTGCAGGCTGTGGGACGGGCCTGAGCCCGTGGGTCTGGCCAGCATGGCTCGCCGTACGTTGTCTTGGCAAGTTGTAACAGCACGGGGTCTTGTAGCGCAGGAAATGGTTTGGGAAAGGAAAAAAACCTTTCTTCTGCTTGGGGTTTCGAAAAGTACTAAGCGCCAGCTGCCGATTTGTCACCACTGCTTATGGATCAGCCTTTGTTCATTTTTTTTCCTATTTCACCCTCGTGTACCCACCGTGTGGCGTTTCAGTCATTATCTGCGTCTGCTGAAAATCAGAGACGAAAGCAGCCTTCCACAGGGCAGATGGGGCTGGTCCCTGGTAGGAAACTGCAGTTTCTGTTTCTAAAACAGCTTTATAGTGGTGTGACACCACTGGGGTGATTCCTGGTTTTCCCACGCAAAGAACCGCAGGCAGAAGGTCATGCAATCTCCATCCCTGGAGGTTCTCAAGCCCTGGACAACCTGGTCCGAGCTCACATCTGGCCCTGCTTTGAGCAGCAGTTTGGTCTCAAAGCCTGAGCTCCCTTCCTGCCTGAATATTTTGATGAAACCTGTGTGTCTTTGCTTATGATGATGCTTATTTCTCTTGAATATTTACTTCTAAAAGCAGTTAAAAGAGGAACCATGCTGTGTTTCGCATGCTTTGATCTCGGCTTCATCTATTTAATGAATCGTATACCGAGTAACTTGTAAACTGAAATCTTCTTCATTACTAAGAAGTATACACCTCCCCTTTCTTCAAAAGAAAAGCAATGAAAGAAATAGGAGCTAATTAACTAGAGCACACGTAAAAACAGACACCTGCCACATGGCATCTCCAGAATAATAAGCCCCTTTCTTTTAAAAATTAGAAGCATTTATAAAAATAGAGACAAAACCTGAAATCTCTCCACAGTATTTGCATTTAAATTGAAAATGCGAATATATCTGGTCTTGTAAGTGCCAAATAATTACTTGATATTAAAAAGTTTGGAGATGCTCTAGCAGAAGATGCTTGACAACTTAATTGTTCTGGTAGCTCCTGAAAGTTAAGGTTTTAGAAAACTTTAAGCTAAAACCGTGTTGACAGAAGCAAAATGAACTGTTGGTAAAACACTGAGAATATGTGTCTTATTTTAGCACGACTGTACTTCAAGTCTGTCTTTGGATAGAAAGGTGACGATAGGGAACATTCAGGCAGCATAATTTTGTCACAATTATCTTGCAGAGTCCTGAATATCCTATTTAAGAAATACAAATTTTGAGAGTGGTCAATGTTGGTGCATTCTCCCTAAAAGCTCAGTGAATGTTTATGGAGTTATGCTATTTTTTTAATGTTCTCACCCAGACAAGGTGCACCCTGCCTGCTTGCTCACCAGGCATGTTTTCTGCTGGAGAGAGTTCTCTCGGGTGAAAACATCAAATAGCACTATTTGCTGCTAATGCCGGTGAAGCTAGCTTTGTGCAGAGCTTATGGTTGGTTTTATTCGATGCTAGACTGGCTTTTTAATTCTGAGCAAAATGCACAGACCTCCTTGCAGAATAAGAAAGTTTCCATATCTTAGCAGTGGACCAAGCAGTTACGGAATGACAGAGGTGAGCTGTACGGTAAGAGAGCTTTCCCCGCTAGAAGAGAAATAAAACAACAGTATGATGCTGACCTTGGCAGACCTGGTGGTCACCCGTCATCCAAACCCAAATCTGAATAACAGCGTACAAAATAGATGTCAGTGCTGTGCAGGCAAGCTGGCAAGACTTTGAGTATTTCATTCCAAAAAATGCTGTGGGCTGGTGTTATGCAAAAGATGTTGAGGGATCTATCCCATCCACTTTCTTTTCATCCAGTTTGGTATTTCTGTAAGAGAAGAAGGTGAAGCCCATGGCTGGACACAAGGTGGTCATTCTGGGAGTTTCTAGGTCCCATGAAGTGGCTGGAAGACAAAGGACATGTTGGCAGATTTCCACAAATTTGGTTTTCTAGGGCGTTTATTGCTGTGTTTGGTTTCAAGAATGACCAGGGAGGGTGACTGTTCTTGATAGAAGACATTGGGATGTGCGAGGATTTGGTCTGTATAGTGCATCTTGCAGAGCCTGCCAGGCCACATCTGCCATGACGTATTATTTGAGACCCAGTTTAAGCACCCCAGGAGAGAAAGGCTTCTTGTGATCTGCGGTGCAGGAGGGTTTTCAAGAGTGTTCAGAGACAAAAAGTAAAAGCTGGATGGAAAGAGGTGTCCTGTTGCCTCACAATCACTCTTTGATTAAAAAAAAAAGCAAAACCAAAAACATTGTGATTATGGTAGCTGAGTGATAGAACAGCACCAAAAAAAGCAAAGGTCCGCAGTGGAAAAAGGAACAGATGGACTTGCAGGAACCTTGGCATAGCCAGAGGGAAGAGCTCAAGCGCCCAAGGCTGCTACTTAAGCAGCTCAGTTTGCGGCCAGTGTGCTAATGAGAAGTGCTCAGAGCACAGTGACAATGAGGAACTGCAGATGGAACTGGGAGCTGCAGCTTGTCTTTTCTTTATCTGTTATTTTCATTAGTCACCAGCAGATTTATGAGCCTTTAACCATATATTTTAGCCTTTTTTAAAGTCACACTGAATTTGGACATACTTCCCTCCCCACACCCCGTTTATATTTTCCCCCAAAATCTGTTAATTTTATTTCCCTTACTGTTTGGAAAAATGAATTCTTAAAGCACCACCTGGACAGAGATGTTTTCTCCAACAAACTTACTATCGCAACAGCTGCATCCCATTAGTAAAGCTTCCTATTCTGTGTTGTCCAAGAGTCACACCATGCTCCAGACTCAAAACCACCAACACATCATGAGGTCCAGTTTCACTAGAGCAAAGTTTTCTACCCTTGACATGGCTTCAGGTTGCTTCATTGAAGTATGGTGTGGAGCACGTGTCCAGATTGCATCTTAGCTACCTTTGGACTTGAGGCTAAATTGAGACATTACTTTGCATCAAGTGTCAATGTGGCCATGATGTTCACAGGAGAATAGCGTGGCCTTAAAAAGCATCCAGTTTGTAAATGCAGTCTCCTGTTTGCTATTGAAATTTTCCATACGTGGTTGTGTGTCCATAACAGTGTTGAGTATGATGGATGATAGTCGTTCATCAGAAAGGAAGAGCAATGATTATCTACAGGACACTGCAGAATAGGTTCCTCTGTGTCCAGAATGGATGCGCAGGCTCTACAGATGTCACAGATAAACGTTCACTATGGAGAGCCAATATCTACAAACTTTGTCACATGAAGTGTGGTTTTGCACCTCTGTTTTAGAATTAGGCTGGAAGACTGTAATACTGAATAATTTTGTTATTCTCCTTTCCAGTGTTTAGTTGGCTGGCAAATTTGAGTTTTCAGCGTTCCTTATACACAAAATAATATCAAAACCTATTTTAATGTAACTGAATGAAGTTTAACGGATTACACTGTGGTATTCACCAGTGAGAAAGATATTTGGACAGTTGTTAAATTCTCTCCACTCAGCTTAGCCGTTTGATAATACAGTTAAAGGCAATATCCTGTAGAATGCTGAAGACAACGCACCTCTGTTGCCCACGGCCAAAATAAAAAAAGATTTTGTGTTTCTTTGGAGCTTATGATAGGAACTTTTTTCGCTTCTATTGATTTGATAGAGGTAGACATGTTAATGAAGAAAGAAACATCAGAGAAGGCTTTCCATGAGTCTGTCGTCAGTGGGAATGACTTTTTATTTAGTGCAGAGACCCATTTATGCTGGGCTTTCACATAACAATAAATAAACTAGAAACTGTGGACTGCGCTGCAGTTTCCAAGGTGAGGTACTGGGGCAGATTCCTTTGTTTCATACATTCAATCACTTGATCATTCAGACAAACCAACCTGAAACCCAGCTCAGTTGTGAAGATGTTGGATGGTAGCTTTGACAAACAGGTGACTAAGAAAGCATCAAGAGGTAATAATAGTTGTTTAATTGCTTGCCTGTGTTGGAAGGAAACGTGATAGATTGGTTCCTATCTCATAGGAAACCAGTGTTACAGAGTCCAGGTCAGCTGGTGGTCCGTGGTCCCCCAACTTAAACTCAGATCTTTTGTTTCACTTAACAGAGATCTGCATAATAGTCCAAGTTCGTGATTGTTTTGCGCGTATCGTTGTGTATCGTTGTAGTACAATAAAGCTCAGGTCACAGAAATGATGCATCATAGTAATGGCATCAGTTGAACTGTGCCTTTTTCTCTGCTGTTTGACGTCTGAAACAGATTGTTTCAGGGGAACATAAATAATTCAGAATTCCTGCAGTAAAACATCACTTGGTGTACTACTATACATTTTTGTGTGCCTTTAACGACAGTGAACCAAGTAATTTTATTTTTTCCTTATTTCTCAGTGATAGGATACTTATGATTTAATAAAGATCACGTGTTAGTCATGGAATCCACCAAACCAGATCCAGGTGCTTACACCACATACATTAAATGCATCCATTGTGCATATTGAACTTGTGTATTTAACTGACTGCTGTATTTATTTATTGCTGCAATTCTATATTACAAAGCTGGGGCCTTAAACCTGGAGAGGTACAGGTGAGCTGTGTCTGACACCTCCACAGCTGCAAGCAAAAAGCAGTGAATTGCTCCTTGAGGGGAAGGGAGTTGAGTTCTTATTTTCCTCCACAAAATCTGGGAACCAGCAAAGACTGCAAGTACGAGCAACAGCACGCAGCGAGAAGAGTTGGCTTCTCAAGATGTCTTGACAGATTAGGAAAGAGGTTTATGTTTACGAATACACTTTACAAGTCTTTTAGGGACTATCTAAAATCTTTGTTGTAAGGCTGTGAATCTTTAGAATTGTAGTTGTGTGAAGGCAGGATTGCTTTTCCCATCTGTAAGGCTCTGAGGAGATGAGGGACCTGGTGCGATTGAAGCAAGAGCTGGTGATAAGAGTAGACTTTCTTTACCCACCACCTACCTTATATCTTTCTCTCAAGAACCAATGAATCATCCCAGTAATCATCTTTCGGTGCAAAGATCACAGCAGTAATGTGGAGAGTGTTTTAAAGCAACCAGCCTGCATCTGGATTAACAAGCTGGAGTTTCTAGAGGATGAAGCTGGGGTTTGCAGATCACTTCCCCAACAAGCTGTTCCCACAGTGCTGCTTCTGCGTTTTTCCGTTGATGTGAAACAGGAGTCAGGGCAAAGGGCTTAATCCAAAGCATGTAGAAGTCATGGAAGGACCATCGTTCACTGTGGAGAACTGTGGATTGGATCTTTGGTCTTTTCCTTGCTGTTTCTCTGCAGCCCATTGGCCTTAAAAATAAAGTCAAGAGTCTTTGCAGTTGGCACAAACTCTTCCTCATGCATGTGAGAAGGAAACATCAAGGGGTCAGCAACACCTGAGCACTAGGAAAGGATTGCTGCCTTGCCTGACCCAGGGGATGTGGTTGGAACACACAACCCCCCAGCAGGTTTGGAGGATCCTGGAAGTAGAGCTGGATCTGGAGGAGAAGGTATAGGCACTTACTTGATAAAATGCCAGTGCTGGGTGCTCAGAAGCAAGTGTCGTGCTGGATACTGAGTTCACCAGACCTCCCAAAGTGCTGCTTTGATGCTGCTCTAGGACACATGCAGTTCTTTACAGCTGCTTGGCACATTATCAGGTGAGGTTCTTATCTTGTTCACTGGGAACAGGTTAAAACAAGATCGCTCATGAGCCTCAACAAAATGTGAAAGGGAACAATCAACATTAGTTGAGGCCACTTCTGGTGAGAGCACAGAGGCTGGACCTCATGTGTCATCCAGCTGCTCAGTCAAGGTTAAAATCAGTAATTTGCACGGTTCTGCTCCTTAATATGCGGCAATGTTACCGCGGGCTGCACACAGACACAAACAGCAGCAAACACAAAGCTGAGCATTCCCCGGTGTCCTGCATGGGGACAGTGGCCAGTGGCCAACAGTTATTATGTCAAAGCCTGCAAACAGTGGAGCAGCTAAGGTATTCCGTTATGGTGTTCAATGCCCTTCTATGTCATGAAATGTGCATTGACAAGATAGGAACATTTTGATGCATTAAAGGAGCATTTTGGGTTCATCAGGGTTGGGGGTGGGAAGATATGACTTCACCTGATGAATGCAAATAGACCTTAGTTGAGACAGGGAAATGCGTTTTATTACTTGGAAATGTAATTAATGAGTGAGGGCAAAGACAGATTTGTGAGGAGTGTGAGGACAAAAATTGTCTCATCTTTGTTTATTTGATCACATCATAGTTCTTTGGGGCATCTTTAGAGAAAGACTGGCACTTTCCTGAGTCTCAAAGTACAGTTACAGACTTATTTGCACATTTGCTGCTCTTTTTTAGCCCTGTGTTGATTATGTTCAGGAATTCCAATGAGAGGCACTCCAGCTTTTGATCTGCTTTTGAGACAAATATTGAGCAACTCAGGACTATCACATGTGGGACGGTTCTGCTGATAGTCCCAGGTCCAAGGTCAGAGAGACCTGGCCCATGATGGCCCCATCCTGGAGCTCCCAGTGCTCTCCAGCTCCACATGCCTGCAGCTATCACACATTTTTGGGCACCTGTGGTTGGTTTCTTGGGGTTGTCTTGGATGGTGATTTTCATGTGCTTCGGTGGCACATTAGAAATTCCAATATATCCAGGTTAATTGTAGAAATCACTGTTTATTCTGGTGCCAAGTGAGATTAGGGATTTACAGATAGGGGCTGTTTAATGATCTTACTTATCTCTGAAGAGACACTGTATTTGAAAGTAAAATTTTCTGCTGATTTTGTTGGTAACAGAAGAAAACGCTGATAGCTGTGCAGTTTGTGGAGTCTTGGAGAATGGGGTTATAAAACCAGTACATTGACTTTCAACCATAGGTTGTAGTTACACAGTTGTTGGATTGTTTGGTGTGGGGACGTTGTGGCTGTTACTGATGAATATAGTGTTTATATTCACATGGCTTGAGAGACGTTATGAGGTTTGGTTTGGGGGAAGAGAAGAGGAAAGGGAATAGAGCAAAGAGACTTTTTCCTTCACTTCAGAATTTCTAGAAGCTTGTGTATTGTTTTCCATGCAGCGCCCAGAGTCACAGCCCTCCTCTGAACTCCTTGTATTTGGATGTATGGAAAAATACGCAAGCTCAGGTGTGTGCTTTGCACGTTTCTTTGGAGTTTGCTCTAGCAAATCAGACAGCGGATGACCCAGCCCAGTTATTTCTTGTACCTAACACTCAGCCTGCATAACACCAAAGCAACAAGCAACAGCCACAAAACATAGTTGGTTTTGTGATTCAGTGCATGAACAGGAGAGTGGAGCCCCTTCTGGCCCATGAAGTAAGTGGCTTATGGCCCAAGGTCTGAGGTTCTGTACCCCTTATCATAGCTTGCAGGTGGTATTGTAGCACTACCCATAACGAAGGACAGAAAGTTAGCGTGACTTTTCTATTAGAGCTTGTTGTTCCTTTATAGGAATGAGAAACTGCTGAAATCGTCTGTATGAGCACACAGAGCAAAGGAGACAAATTCAGGAATAAAAATAGTTTATTGAGGTCATTAGCAACTAATTCTGGGTGAGATGTGCTGCTCATTACGCCTAGCATGAGTTATTTTTTCTTTTTCCCTGTCTGAAAATTAATTGCATAATATATTTACTGGGGTTTGCGTATGTAAGCATTGTTTGTTCTTCCATTTTCAAACAAAAAAGTTCAGCTCGTGTTTCAAAGTTTCTTGCTGTGGCCATTTCCAGCTGTGACAAAATGTATGGTTCATCCTCTTGAGTCAAAGCGCGTGTTCATTCTGCTGCCTGGGGAACTGGACGCGGCTTTTATGAGGGAATGAGAGATGCTCAGTAAAGACCAGCGCATTTTGGTGCAAATTTAATCTCGCTAGAAGTCACGAAACTTTCTTAAATAAATGAAACAATAATGAATCCCTAAAAACACATCAATTCCACATCAACCACTTGGCTTGTGGAATACACAGTTACAACTAAATGGCAGCACCCAGACAAATGCCTTTCACGCCATACCTCATCCGTGCATCAAATGTAACAGTTTTTTCATTTTCTAATTAAGAGAACTGGCTTCCTCAATGGAAGAACTTTCTCACACTGTGTGTGAGGGGTTGTCCACAAGTAGCCACATTTTATGCTGCTTTTCCCACATTGAAGAAACACTAATTATTAATTAAATGTTAATTCTTTTTGGAGTTGGGGAAGTGCGAATCCAGCATGGCATTTGCAAGCTCCAAAGAGTTGTTTTGTTCAAGGAGCTTGCTACAGAGCTAACAAAATTGAGGCTGAATTAGCATTTTTGCCCCTTGTAGAGATGTAAGGAGCCGATGCGCCAAGCTTTCTTAGCATGCTTGGTGCCTCCTACATCTGTTTCCATTTGATGTTGTTACGCTTTATACAGCAAGTAAAAAGCAGATACTACCTGAAATATGGGATCCAGGGAAATTTTCTGCTCATAGCCTTTGCTGTTTGCAACGACGTCACGCTTCATTGGCTGTAAGTGTGTAAATATATGAAGGCAGAAAGAAGAAAAAGTGCTGCAAATGGGTCCTTTACTCAAATGCTCCACATGCGGAGCACTGTGCGTGCTGTTCAATACTTTTCAATAGCAGTCAGCATGACGACAAGAGATGATGGATTTAAATATTTGTCTTCCAGTGCTTGCATTCAGCCTGGGTATTTGCTTGTGACATTTCTAACTGGTATTTTCATTGTGGGACTTTCTTAGTTGGAGATGGCACATATAAACATATGTACAGACTTATGCACACACATAGGGGGGAAAGGGACCTTGAGATTGTATAAGTAGCATTTTATATTCAGTACATAAAAATATATGTGTATTTGAAAGACTTAATGGCTGATTCTGAAGCACTCTTCCAAAAATAAGTACCATACCTACACTGCTTTAGAGCAATCACTTTATTGATGTAAATGATGATAGTTTCTGGATAGTTTTATGCTCATTTAAAGAGCAACAGGAAAAAATCAGATAAGTGAGTTGCAGTATTACTTTACTTCTGTGCAGTAGATCGATGAGGGAATGCTAGTAAAAGATGCTGGTCTCTCCAGGAAGATGGTGGGGCATAGCATCTTCCAGAATGGCTGTGCCCTGGCGTGGGTGTAGGGCACTCCTGAGCGCTGACCCTGCCTTTGAAATGGCCTCAGAAAACTCTTCTGCCTTGGGGTTCCTGTCTGAAACACTGAGACTGCCTTATCTCTGCTTTGCTGTGGGTTGGAGAATTAACTCAATTTGTTGTGCAGGCTTGAATAGTCTTGATGCAGATAGAGACTCTTGGGATGCACTGTGCATCTCTAAGGGATATAATGTTCTCCTCTCGGTTGTTTGTGCAGCCTTCAGCCTCAGGTTGCTCTGTGAGTTTTCCTTAACTGACAAGACACAAGACAAGGAAGTGCCACCAAGGTGCTCGTGGTGGGCTCTCCTGCGTGGTTCCATCTCAGAAGAGCATCCTTTTGCCATTGACCATTGCTAAGGCCTAAAGATAATACTTTCAGCCCCCTTACCTTTTCGAGCTGGCAGCAGTTTCCCCGTCTGAACAAGGCAGTGCAGTTGGCCGCTGCTGCTCTGCCATGCCTCCGGGCAGCGCTGGGGTGGAGGGAGCCCTCCAGGCTGCCACAGGGAAGGAGCAGGGTGTGCAAACCAGGGCAGGCTGTAGCCTCGGGCATCTGCTTACCTATTCTCTTTTTACCAGCTGGCACAAAGCTATTTTGCATGGCCGTGTCTGTTTCCAGATAGATTGGAGGTGACACTACTGGTTGTATTAGCGATGTTAGGCTGATATCTCTATTTTGTCTTCTCTCAGTGCTCTGATAGCGTGGGGGTGAGGAAGGGCTTGTAAATACCTCCAGAGATGGATAACAAACACTGAAGGTTCATAAATTATTTTGGTTACTCTTCAATTGTCAGCAACTCAGCTTAATTTAGGTGCTGTGACTTCCTATTTTTCATAAGTACTTTAGCAATGTATGCTCTGCGATGATATTGATAAAGATTTGATCCAACGAAAAATTAACCCTGTGCTAAACGTGTGCCTTGTAAGCTTCAGTGATTTCAGGAGCATCACAGAATCACAGGATGATTTGTGTGGGAAGGGACCTGTAAAGCCCATCTAGTCCAACTCCACTGCCATGAGCAGGGACATCTTCCACTAGATCAGGTTGCTCAGAGCCCCGTCCAACCTGACCTGGAATGTTTCCAGGGATGGGGCATCTCCCACCTCTCTGGGCAATCTGGGCCAGTGTGTCACCACCCTCAGCATAAAAAACTTCTTCCTTATATCTAGTCTGAATCTACCCTCTTTTAGTTTAAAAACCCTTGTCCCATTACTGCAGGCGTTATTAAAATCGTGTGTTGGCAAAACATGAAGCATGAGTCTAAGTCTTTGCAAAGCCTGAATATACAAATTTTGTACTTTATTATCTTAAACTTTTTTTTCATATTTCAGCCTTAAAAAAAGGACGTTTTTGGATCACCCCTGACCCGTATCACAAAGACGACAACATCCAGATTGGGCGAGAGGTGAAGATCTCCTGCCAGGTGGAAGCCATCCCCTCTGAAGAGCTTACCTTCAGCTGGTTTAAAAATGGACGTCCCTTGCGAAGCTCTGAAAGGATGGTCATCACACAGACTGACCCCGATGTTTCACCTGGCACCACAAACCTGGACATCATTGACTTGAAATTCACTGACTTTGGGACATACACGTGTGTTGCGTCTCTGAAGGGAGGTGGCATATCGGATATCAGCATCGATGTCAACATCTCCAGTAGCACAGGTAAGGAGGCTTTCTTTGATATCAGTTTTACTTTGATATTGCCAAACTATGGCTTTCCTTTCCTCAGGAAAAAAGGTGTATACAGAGCGCTTCTCACCGTGAGAATATACAAGCAGACACTAGATCAGGGGCTGAGTTGCTTTGATTAAAGGACAGAAACCTGAATACGTGGCATGTGGTGCTCTCTCCCAAGAACACACTACTATCTGATTTACCCAGACGTGTCCTCTTCTACTGTCAGAATAAGTTATTACTTCTATGAAAGGACTTTGGCCTTTATATTTGGGACTTCAAGGCATCCAGAGCCATGGAAAAATAACTAGTAGGAAATTACATGGAGAAACAGGAGGGTGTTATGTTAAGCAAACTGAATCCATCCAGCTACTCTAATTGAACAGCAAGTGCCAAGTACGGAGGAAGGAGCTCTCTTTTCTTAAAGATTATGCATTGCATGTTGGTGAATCATTCTATTCCCAATTGACAGAAAGTTTAAGGTATCTATTACGTGTTTTTCCAGATCAGTGATTGAAACGTCTCTCGCTTTGATGAGCTAGAGCCTTGGCTATTACTTTGACTGATAATAAATATCTTGTACTATGGAGTCGGAATATGTAACACAATAGTAATTACCTGCTTTTCTTTCTCTCCTTGCTAATCTGGTCTGCAACCGGTAGATTTCATAGACTTTCCCCCCCACCCAATAGTTGACTTTAATAACTGAAGTAGTACATGTTAATAAAATAAACTACGTAATGTTCTGAATGCAGAATTTTTTTCCTGCCAAAAATTAGTTAAAACAACAGCAACAACAAAGTTGTTTCTGGTTGATTTCTACAGAGAAGGATAAAAATAAAGCATTTCTGCTTTCAGAACACTATTTTTTGTTAAAATGCAGAGGCAAATAGTGTCAGCATTATACCTACTATCCATCCTGTCTTTTATATGAAGCATTGCTGCTCTTCTCCTCAGATGGTGCTTGTTATTCATTGGGGTAAGGCACGCAGTGCATGCCATTTAGAAGTAAGACAACAAAGAACACACTGGAAAACATTTTTATAGCATGGAAGGAAAATGTTTAATAGGCATCTTCTGACCCCTTTTTACCAAACACATTCAAGTATATGCTTTCTACTTTCTCAAAAAGATTAAATGCACGCTTTTGCCTCAAAGAGTATATCCACAGTTCTATTCTCCACATTTTACAACATCAGTAATACTTTGCAAGTACATGCCACGTCTAAATGGTCTCTCTTAGAACTTTTGTGATAAATTATTGTTTAGATTTTAATACACGAGCCTGCCCTCCATCTTCAGTATATGAGTACCATGGATTCTGCTTGAGCACTGCATTGCTTCTGACATGAGACTGGAAGGTTTGCCCGCTTAAAGGGCTTCATGAAGAATATTATGTACAACAGGGAGATGAGACAGGATTGGCCTGTGGTTTGGATAAGAGTCTGGGAAGTAAAGCCGTGTGATTGAGTTAGGGGCCACTTAAGCAAAACAGACATATGTGAGACCATGGGACTGGACAGGAAGTATCTACAGGAACTGACCAGTGTCACTTCGAGGCCACTTAATTGTCTTTGAGAAGTTGTGGTGACCTAAGAACATCCAACAAAGACTGGAAAAAATGAAATTTTAGCCCATCTTCCAAGAAGGCAAGAAGGAGATGCAGGGGAGTACTCGCCAGTCATCCTCACCTTGGTGCCTGGGAAGGTCGGGGAGTGTGTTCTCCTAGAAGCCATGTCAATCCTTGTGAAGGGCCAGAAGGGGAATGCCAACATGGATTGCTATCAGCGAACTGGTTGCCTGCTGTGATAGAGAAACTGGCTTTGTTGGGAGGGAAAGGAAAGCTGTTTGCCTCGACTTTAGCAAAGCCTTTGACACAGTCTTTTGTAGTGTCTTTATAGCGTGGTTTGGAGAGGTGGTCTGGGCAATAAGGTGTGTTTGGAAATGGAGATGCAGAGAGTCGTGTGTGTGTTTGGACATTGAGATGCAGAGAGTCGTGTGTGTGTTTGGAAATTGAGATGCAGAGAGTCATGTTCACTGATAGAGTGAAATCACGTCCGTGTATAAATGAACAAGCAGTCAGCATCTACACCATTCACCTTTGCTGTGTCCCCACCTGAAACATAATGTACACATACCACGAACCTTGAGAGACGGGAGGAAAACACTAATTTTATTTACTTTGGTTAGTTCTTATTTGATTATTTGCTATTTATTTTTTATTTGTGTTATTGTTCAGGGGTCCTTGAGTATTTTACTTCTTTTTGCTAAATTTTGTAGGTATAAACCAGGAGTATTCATTTTTACTGTTTGATAACTCTTGAAATTATTTTGCGCCATTGTGTGGACTTTTAGTTTACTTCAGAACGCCGATGCTGGAGCAATGCAAGGAGCTTGGGGAGGTAGCTGTGGAGGGCTGTTCCCTTGCCGTGGTACAGGCTGGGGCCAGGGAGAGCTCTGTGGGGTCCTGGTAGGCAGCAAGTGGACGTGAGCAGCAACATGCCCTGGCAGCGATGGAGGCCAATGGGTACCGTGTCCAGCTTTGGACCCCTGATGCAGGAGAGGCTTCAACAAACTGGCGCAAGTCCAGTGGAGGCCATGAAAATGGTCAAGAGCAGCTGGGGAAAGGGGGCTTGTGCAGCCTGGAGAAGAGACAGCCCTGGGGCACCTAACAGCAGCCAGCCCCTGGCTACAAGTGATGTATAAGGAGGATGGAGCTGGGCTCTTCACAGCAGAGTGTACTGGGAAGATGAGAAGCAATGGGCATGAGTTGAAATGACAAGTTCAGATTGGATATTAGGAGGAGCTTTGTCCCCATGAGGACATCTGAGTGGGAAACAGAGATGTTGTAGGATCTCCATCCCAGAGGTTTTGAAGACCTAATAAAGCCCTGAGTAGCCTGGTCTGATCTCACATCTGGCCATACTTTGAGCTGGGGCTTGGACTAGAGACCTCCTGAGCTCCCTGCCTCAATTATCTCATGAAGACTGTAGGGGTTAGGAACTCTAACCAACAGATTCATGGACAAGGGACCAGCCTGTCTCTTGGCCAAAAGAAACATTCTTCAAGCTTCTGAATGCACATTTTACTAACAGGTAATGAACTGAGAGGTTTATTATAGGGTAAGAGCCGAGTTTGGCATGATGGATGGCAGTTGCATGCAAACTTTGTTACCGGCTTGCTAAGGTGAAGTGGACAGCGATGTTTGTGCAGTCATGCGTTGCCCATCTGGCAGACAGTAAGCACAATATTATCTGTACTTGTTGGGGAATCGTTTGGGAAATTGATGGGATTTATTGGAAACATCCATTAGATGGCCGTACCTATAAGCTCGTCACAATTTCTGCAGGCAGTGATGAATTATGTCAGCTCTTAAATTTGCTGTCCCGTAACACTCAAGAGAATCAGAACAGGGGAAGAAAACCTAGTATTTGGGATCAGCCTTATTTAACATCTTAAAAGAAATTCTGCCCATTTGCATGACTTCATTACCCGATTAAGTGGAAGCTGAAATAGTTTCAGTGTACTTTTGAAGGTCATTACTGATTCATCAAGATTCATTACTGCTGTGGTAATTATGAACATAAGGCCTAGGCACAAACACGTTTTCCAAATGCCAGGGCATGCACGGATGTATTAATATCCCGCTGTGTGTCTGTTTTCTGGTTTGGGGGAGAATTCTCTCTTCCTGACGTGCACGAGGTTCTTCCTGGAGTCACCCAAGTGAGGCAGGAGGGGCTGTGTCACCTCGGAAGGAAGGAGGGAGACAGTTAGGTCTCCTCTGTCCCTTCAGCAGATTGGAAAGGGACATGTGGCAGTGCAAGGGACATGCCAGCCTCTTGGCATACTTGGCATTACACTTGTTTAGCAGCAATATTTTTCCCCTGACATTTTGTACTTTCAGCAGGAAAGGCATCAGTTTATGTCCTGAGTATCCTATATAAATGGACCTGAAGTAATCCCCTAGCAGCCTTCCCCCCGCCCCCATCTCTGTAAAGTAGGTCAGTGAATAGTGGAAACGAAGACTCAAATGTTGAATTTTTGCCCTATAAAAGCCCTGTCATCCATAAAACCAACCCTGGGCAAATGTTAGTGAAAGACAGGATGGCTCTTCTGTGTCTGTGTGCACGCCATGGGGAATCTGAAGGTAGGAGATGTTAAAACAGCGACAACGCGCACACACACACACACACAGTCGAATAGGCTCATGGTAAGCCAAAAAGAGAGGTGGATCAGGAGAGTGTGTTAATCTTTGTAAGCGATCTTTTTCTCTGCCTTAAATATCGTGTTCAAAGCAGGGAGAGTAAGGCTTTTGGTGATGCACGGTCTGCTCTGTTCAGTACAGGTTCTTATGCTACCTTTATCCCCTTAAAATTGGTATCAGGGCAGTAAGAGATGTAACATCTGTCACTTCTGGCTTTTTCTCTTTTCCCTTCCCCTTGGAGGTAGCATTGTGCAGTGAAGCGAGTTGTTACTCCAGGGGGGTTATTTTCCTTTCTCCTCTGGCTGCACTGCTCTGAATTGCTGCTAGAAGGGCTGGGTGGAGGAGATGGCTGATACTCCCGGGCTCGAGGTGGTGGTGACCCTTCTTTTCCTAAGAGCTTCCTTTCTACTGTTTCACTCCTACCCAGTGTGGGCACAACTAGATGTCCTACATGGCAAATAACGTCAACCAAATTCTTCATCTCTGGGTGAACCCGAATATGTGCTGAGAGTGTACCACCCTGGGGAAGGCACATCCCGGAGAGGGACATGGACTTCGGGCATGAGTACAGGGCAGGCTGGTGGCCTCCACGTCTCCTGTTCCATCTCCAAGGCCAGTCACGTCGATAGTTTGATTTGGTTTTACATAAGTGCTGCCAGAGACAGGCACAGAAATTCCTGAAGAAGCAGTATGTATGAGGCTGTGTATCCTCCCTGCACTATGATAAGAGGGGCTCCCTCTTAAGCTAATCAGCTATCTATTAAATAATGAATTAATTACCAGTCCAGGCTGGTGTGTTAGGACATGTGGCCTTGATCTGCTTGTGAAATACGTGTCCTCTGGTCATCTTGTTCCTCCTCTGATGGTACATAAAAGAGACCTTCATTTTAGTTGTAAATGTTTATTAAAATCACAGTACTGCCTTTTTGCATAAGGGCAAAATGCTTTTTGGGAGATAATTAGGGGTCCAATTAAGATATTTGTAAACCTTAAGCACTGTCCAGAGCAATCATTTGTGGGCAACTCTGAGACATGCCAGAAAATAGACAGATGTTTCATTATTGCAGTAAATTCATAATTTTTTGTGAGCCATTGTCTTCGGAGTTTATCTTTGAAAGGAATAGGTGAACAGAAGGGACAGATAAATGCCGTATTTTGTTAAAAAGCTTTTCTTTTATAGTCCTATTTTGATACTTAATGTGCAGGCGTTTTTTCTCTTTTTAATTTCCCCCCCCTCCGGGGGCCGCCGTCCCTTCCCATGGCACAGCTTGGAGCAGGGCTGGCCCAGCCCCTCTTGGCTGCCCACTCCTGCAGGGAGCGAGGCGAGGACGGGCCATCTCCTGCTCTGCAGCCCCTTTCCTCTCCTTTCCCTTCCCCCTGGGAAATCTGATTTCTCCAGGACATGTTCATCCACCACGGGTTGACTTCAGATAGGTTTCTGGGAGCAGACACCCCCTTTAGCGGCCACGTATTGCAGGCTCTCTTTATGCATCTCCAGAGGGCCGTGGAGTCGGCTCATCATCTCACCTTGCAATATGGCTTATGGAGCTCCTCAGCATGACTCCTGCGAGATCACTGAAAGCTAATTTGGCTAATTTGCCGCTGGCTGTGTATGTTCTGGGTTTAAAATGTGCCTCTTCGGAGTCTGACTGCAGAGTCAGGTGGTGTTTTAAGGTACTAAAAGTATGTCGAGGTGTAAAAACTGATTGTGGAATTATTTTCACTGTCTAAGGAGATCTCTTATACAAGCCCCTACCATAAAATCTGTGGTTGATGTTCATGTTTTCCCTTGCAATTAGAAGTGGCTTGTGCCCAAGAAAACAAGGGCTGCTTTCTCTCTGTGTATGGGCAGGACAGGACATGGGCAACCGGAGCAACGGGAACAGAAAGCGACCATGAAATGAAGACATGATTTCCTTACAGGTCACCCAATTTGCCGTCCACATGAGTAGCTAGATAGATCCTCTTTCACGCTGATGAAAGGCCACAGAAAGGTTAAAGTAAATTCTCTGCTTTTCTGATCCTTTGGCTGGATCAGCAGTTTCCCCCAGGGCTCTTTTCTCACCTCTGGAGACCCCTTCAGTGTATGCTCCCTGGAATTCCCCAACACTTCTAAAAGAAACGCAGAGTAAGGGGACGCTGAGCAGTTTTACTCTGTTTACAGAAATGTCTAGAGAAGCTGAATAATTATCGTTTGCTGCCCTTCCAAGGCTAAATGGTCTTGCTCAAATACATTTTGTATAGCAGCTCAGCTTCCTATACCAAAGCTCAGTCTTAAAAATACCCTCCATCACGTAAGAAACATGAATCATGAACAGGGACCAAAATGCATGTCTCTGGCAGAGGATGATTAATACTAGAGATTCAGACCTTCAAATTCATAAATATTAGAGAAGGAGGATATGCAAATAATTTCCTCTCTCTCTCCCAGCCAGTACAGTGTGGATTCTTCAATATTCCTTATCCAGGCTGGTTTTAAATTACTTGAACAATGTGACTTCCAACACTTCTTTTGGGAGATTATCTCTGAGTAATCTCCAGTACGGATTATTTCTTGATATGCAGCTCAAACACTCCTTTGCTCCACTTTATCCTATAATTACTAGTTATTACCATTAGTCCGTTTTAAGCAGCCTGATCGCAGTAGCCCACAGCTCCTCCCAGCCCACGGCCTCCCCGTCATGGCTAAGACTGGCAGTCATTGCTTCGGGGCCACGGCTTTCCTTTCTGCCTGCCGAAGGCACCTGAGGAAATACAGCAGTGACGGTAGCCCTGACTTCACCCGTGCCATCTCTAATCCCCAGTGAAGAGCTCAGGAGTCGTGCTGTCCTCGCCCAAGCCTACCATGGAGTCACCACCTCTAGGGCCTCCTTGTCCTTCTCGTGCTGCTCATCTTCTGCCCCTTTGAATGATTTCTGTGGACCAGACTCATGCCTCTGCCATTACCTCTTTGGCAGTTAATTAAGCTATCTGGAGGTTCAAAATATGGAGAGGAACTTGACCCATCAGGTTTTCCAAGATCTAGAGTAGACTAGAAATAGATTGTATCTACCCAGAATACGCAGTGACTATTAGACTCATGTATTTTTTTTATTTCTTTGAAATAGCTGCACTGGTCCTGTCCCATTCTCCTATAGACATGGTGACTCTGCTGGGTCCTGTGGAATTACAGTAGAACTACCACAGGAGAAAAGATGGGAAGGATCTAGTCTGGTTTCCAATCTCCAGTGTCAGACAGACACGTCTGCCTAGGGAGCAGTTTAGCGAAAAAAAACCCAGGACAAGAATACAGTGACACCTCCTGCCATCTGACCTTCTGGTGAGTCAATGACTCTCCGAGGCAAAGGTTGTCTCAGACCATTTTATTTAAGAGCCAGGAGTGGACATACATCAACAGTGAACCTCTCAGGCGTGTGCCTCTGCCAGTTTCAAAGGATAATAGTACGTGTTTAATAGGTGCTACTTTAGTGTTACTGACGCTTTTGTTTTTCAAGCGATAACCCTCTACTCTAGGGAACAGATTTAACTGTGAAGAGTATTAACTTATTTTTTAAGCCACTTGCTGCATGAATAAGGTAATGTTTGTTGCTTCAAATATAGGGTTTAGCTAATTTGTTATTCTGCACAAGCAGGAACAGAATTGACCTTTATTTGCAGCCCGCTCTGTAGCTGGCGCTGCAGGAGACGTGCTGATGCCTGAGCCAGGAGGGCTGAGCTTATGAAAACAAGTCATACATGATCAGGCTGCCAGTGCCTGCCAGTTGGTGTGTCGCAATCCCTCACGCCCCCTGATATTTTTTGACCCTGTAGCTAATTTAAGCCAAACTTGACAGCAGAATAGACATTTCTGAGATAATTAAGTACCCGCGAGTTTGTGAAAATAAATAGATGGGTATAAAAAGGGAAGCCCTCCCAAAACCCCTCCCTGAGCAAGGATTCAGTGCTGTCCTTCTTCCTAATGAGCCGTAGAGAATCAGCCTCCCAGCTAAGGGTGACCCGTAGCCATAACCGCTGCGATGGAGGCAGAGAAATACTTTGTGGGAGCTCACGCTCTTGGGCACTGTCAGTCCAATGTGACACACGAAAGCCCCAGCCAGGCTTCTTATTTATGGCATTGCCCATGAAATTATTTGTTTTAATAGATGGCTTCGCCCCTCCTCTCTCCTTCTCCGTTTCCAGTAACAACAACATTAATAAATACAGTAAACCATAATAAAATATTGGCTGGCTTACAATGTGACAGATACTGGTTGTGTTGCAAAATGCCGCAGGAGATGATGAGTTGGGGTGTTTTAAGGTATCTTTCCATCTGGGATACTGATACAGCCTATCTTATCAGCCTGCCTGCAGACCTCATATTCTGTGGTCCTTATCTTTGCAGTCCACAGTTTTTGCAGCACTGTTCTCTCTATTTTTCAGAAAGAAAACTGAATTAAAGAGGGGGTGAACTACTTGCTCGCAGTTGCACAGGACCTTTTTGGCATGGATCTTTTTTTTTTTTTTCTTCCCCAAAGATGCAAGTCCTGTGACGTTCACTCTCCTTCCTCTCAAATGCCTCTAGAAGCTACATGTGACCAGGAGAAGCAGGGTGTATTCTGTCCTGGTGTCTTCCTTATATGATTCATAGTTTGCTCTGAGTGTACCAATTTCTGGATTTTCCCTGCCTCTTGGTCTGAGATTCTGTTTCTTGCAGCCGGCAGGGTCCCACGGCTGGGCGCCTTCCTGCATCCCCAGCGCGCGGCTGCATGGGAAGCAAGTCTTCATGAGCCCCCAGGTGCACTCGTACATCTCTGTCCCCCTTCGTCTCTTTGTCCACCTCATTGACACACTACGTTTGTCTGTTTATTCCTTCCGTGGTGAGCTTAGTGAAGGAGTTTCTTAAAACAAAAGAAAGTTGTGGGTATCTGGGAGACAACTCCCCAATTTATTTGTATTCCATCCCTGTTTCAAGTACAGGGTTGGGTCAGCTTCCACCTATGAAGCTGACTTTGCTGCCTCCTCTCTCATTTTTTTGTCTCTCTCCCATCATGCGTTGCCTTCACAGGCAGCATTTGCACAGGACGACTCGCTGTGCCAAAGGCAAGTGTTGCTTCTGGCTCAGGGCTTGAGATGAGAAGTTACAGCCCTTGCCCCAGCCAGAAGGTGGGTGATTTCTGAGGCAGGGTGTTATTTTGTAGTCCAGACCTGTTGCTCTGATGGCAGTCTGGAGAGGATGGAGTCTGGAACAGGCTGCCAGCACAACATGTCCAGAAATAGGTCTACACTCGTGTCCTGCAGCCCTTCCTTTTGGGCATCTTCAGGGGGTGGTTCTGCTCTGAGCTCCCTCCAAGCGATCCAGGTCTCCAGGGAATTGGCCTGTGCTCAGGACCTGCTATGGCACTCACAGGCATAAGTAAAAATAAGAATGTTTTATTGATGTTGGGAATGTTTTATTAAGCAGTCTTTATCTTTTTTCTTTTTTTTTTTCCCCTTCTTTTTTATGAAGCATAAAATAATTTTTCCTTTACCCTCCTGTGGAAAAAGTTATTTCCACTTTTGCATGTCCCACCAGATTCAGAAGAATTTAAAGCCTTCAAAACAGCTGAAAACAGCGTTTTAGTACCCATGAAAGCCCCTGATCTAAACTCTGATTCCTAACATGCTTGGCAGGTCTGTAGACACAGGGTAGATCCCAGGGGAAAACTGAAACTGTTTCTCACTGGTACAGGTCTGTTGTTTCTGACTCTGGGGGCCTGAAAGTAGCCTTTGATTGTTTTTTCCTGCAGACAGAAATTACGATGCAGGCTGTATTTTGTCAATCCTGGCATTCAAGCTAAGTAGTTGAGGGCAGGACAGCATGGAGAGGTAATGCTCCTAGGAGGCACCGTTTTAAATCAAAAAGCATCTCTCTACGTGATTCAGAAGAGAAGACCCATAAGGGCAGACGAGTTTTCAGAAGGCACGAAAGGAAAGAGAGAGCGGGCAGTGTTTAAATTGTTTTTTCCATGTTTTCACCCACCACATGACAGCCCATGCCCACCTCCTAAGCAAGTGTCTGCGGCATTGAAGGCACCATGGGTGATCTGGAGCTCACAAGCAGCTTCAGATGAGATGGGAATGATAACTGGGCATGGCAAAACAATTCCTATCAGCCCAGCAGAACTTGAAGTGCTTCGTAATTGTCAAACGCTGTCACCTAAACGATGGAGGTAGAGAGGCTGCTGCTGATGGGACCCACCAGTGGAAGGTCACTGGGATGGCCATCATGCCAAACACCAGGGATGCCACAGCATTTCTGTTCTGATCAAGCACCTTGAGCAGCAGCGTCTCTTCTGTGGCGAGCGAGCTCTTCTCCTCGCTGCCGAGGACTGGTGATTCAGAGCCCTGGCTGATAATTCGGAGGGACGCTAGGGGCAAATAGAAAGTCTCACTCTTGCAAGACTGCGGAGGGGAGGAAGGACGGGTCCTTGGGCATCGCCAGCTCACCACGAGGCGCTGCCAGGTATTCCTGCTCCACGGGGATGTCTAACTCCTTCTGGGAACGGTTGTTCACGTATACCTTTCAGATGTGTTAATGCAAATCTCTATGAAAAAATACCTTTATAATAAACCTCCTGTGATAGAAAGGTGCCAACTGCATTTTGGTTTCAAGTCTTGAATTCCAAGCTGATTTCCAAATTGGCACAGTTCTTCCTCATTGCGCAGCCATTACGAGCTGGATAAAATCACCTGCTGGTCTGTTATCGAAAAGGGGGTTTAGTGCCAAATACTCATAAAAAGGAAAGCCATAATTTGCAGTGATAAAGTGCTCGCTCCGACCGGTGGTCCGAATGCACTGCTGCACACTGGTACAGCGTATTGGCGTGTCAGAGATGCACGGGCAGGGCAGTGTCATAGCTGGGGCTGTTAAACCTTATATGAACCACTTTGAGCTGCTGAGCACCATGTCTCATAAATATAGCAGCACTGCACAGGCTTCCAGTGTACGTAGTCCCTATGCAGTGCTGTCTGTGTGTAATTTAAGTCTTCATACATAATTATGGCTGTACAAGCAAGGAAGCCACCTCAGGTAATGCTAATTGTTGAACCATTTTTTTTTTTCTCCTTTGAAGTCCCACCCAATTTGACTGTTCCTCAAGAAAAGTCACCGCTGGTGACCCGGGAAGGGGACACGATCGAGCTGCAGTGCCAGGTGACAGGGAAGCCCAAGCCCATCATTCTCTGGTCGCGAGCAGACAAGGAGGTCACGATGCCAGACGGGGCCATGCAGACGGAAAGCTACGATGGGATCCTGAGGATTGTGAACGTGTCCAGGGAGATGACAGGAACCTACAGGTGCCAGACCAGCCAATACAACGGGTTTAATGTGAAACCCAGAGAAGCTTTGGTACAGCTCATCGTACAGTGTAAGTAAACCCTTATTTTCTTCCCATGTGGTTTTGCTGAGGAAAAGAAGCTGATTTATTTCTCCCCTAAATACACAGCAGCAAGAGTCTTACGGTTGTTATGTTTTTGATGCTGTATTGTTTGGCTTTGTAGTTCCCTGAATCCATGATTTTACTGTGAAGAGAGATCTAAAAATGACATAGGAGTCCCATTTATGTTTAAAAAAAAAAAAAAGTGTGAGGCAATCATTATTTTCCCAATGCCTAGCTTTACATTTCTTGACACAGGAACAAGCACACAAGATAGGAGGACACATTCCTATAAATGCAGATCTGATACTGATCTCATTTGTCGATACTGTCTAAAACAAGGAGAAAAAAAAAAAAGGAGAGCAAGAGCTGGTCCATCTTGGCTGGTCTGCATGCAGATCTGCATGGTCTGCTCTGACTCTGAATGCGAACCATCAGCATTGGGAATGGGAAGGAAAACATAACCAGAAATCAATTATTTTAGAAATGCTCAGCATTTATTATTGGAAAATGAAAAGTCCAGTTTGATATGTTGATGGGAAATAATGAGCCATTCTTTGTTGCTGTGTATCTGATAAAGATGTTCACTAAATGACTTTCATGTGTCTGTTGTATTGTTGGTACTTATTTTCACTTTTTTGTGAAGTGGCTTGTGCAGCCCTCGTTTATTCTGGTTTCAGATGCCCAAATATTATGGCAGATTTGCTTTTTAACAGCGTTCTGTGCTCAGCACAACTGACCTCTTCTGGAGCCTCCAGGGATAAGATGCTGCAATATACATAGTTATTCTTAATAATCAACTGATTTGTTTTTTCCAAGGTCTGTTGTATAACAAATTATTTATGCACTTGATTACATGTTGTGGTATCTGCAGCGCTTTCATCAGAGCTATTTACTAGTGCGCTAGCACAGCTTTTTATCGAAGCGTGCTTCTGTCCTAGCCGGCAGTCACGTGGACTAATGACACCAAGGGCCTCCTGAGAGTCAAGGCTGTAGGAGAGCTGGAGCCTTCTCACTTGGCCTTCTCCTGGTTGTGGGTTCATCTGCACTAGGACCGGCTTCATCCCGCCAGGGCTGATGTATCTAAATTGGGAGCAGAGGTGTCTTTGGCTCCCGTCTCTAGAGATTGAAAGTGGTTTGGACCTTAGGTTATCCCCTGGAGAGAGGTCTGTCTTGCCCTATAAAAGGGTCACAGGGGGATTAGTCTCCTACTGATGGCAGTTTTAAAGCAACATGGGTTATTGTAGGGAAGACAGTCTCCTGTACGAACGGTCTGGGACCAGCCTGCAAGAGCTGCCTTAATTCAGAGCTGTGGTAGCACTGGGGAGCCCCTGCCGACACAGGAATTTCACTGATGTCATTATTGCTGGGATCGTGTTTATTCTGATGATGGCATTTGTGGTTATCGTGATGAGGACTACTCATGACACAGCTTCTCTTTCAGATCTCTTATCATTAAGTCATCACCATTATAGATGTTTAATTTTAGCTGCACAGAAAAGGTAATTTACAGAAGGTTTATGTTATGAAAAGGCAGAAGATGAAAGACATGGAAGGGTCAAAAGGTAGGGGCAGTCTTGAAAAGGGTCCATGTAACAGCTGTGATGTGTCCCACGTTTTGCCCTGGAAGACTTTATTTCAAGTCTTTCACAGTCATAGAAACTCTTGTATTTATCCAGTGAGCTCTGCATCATTTATCCTGCTCTCCGTTTCAAAGCTTTTAAGCAGATGCTGTTATTTTCTTCAGCAGGGAGGTAGGTAATCATGCGGTTCATGTTAGAGGAAGCGACGGTTGAGTCTGGGTTGCAGGGAACATTTCCCAGGGTGTGGATGAGGACTTCCCACCAGCTCCACCACTCCAGGCCCTCATCCAGTCCCTGGTGGACCCAGTGGGATGAGTCCTGCTGACTTCCAAAGGCTGGTGGATGCATTGCTTGGATTGCTATTATTTTATAATGCTTCACTGTCAGGAAAAAAAAAAAAGCTCTGTTTTTCTGTATTTTCTGTAGTGCTGAGTTAGATACAGCAGTTCACGTATTCTGGAAGAGATGAGAGACACAACTTGAAAATGGTTATAATAACCAGGAGGATAACAGGTATTTACAGGAGATTTTTCTTTAATCTGTTCTTGTTTAGATTTCCGCTCCTTTTATTCAGATCCTAGCAAGTGGCAATTTGGAGACGAATGGGCAAAGCAGAAATTATGTAACGCTTTGATTATATTTCTTGTGGGAGAAAAGTATGTGTGTTCATATCGACTTTGGCATCATTTCCGTAACTAGCATAGCATTTATTCAATTGTCATCAAAATCAGTTCTTTTCAGTAATTTTGTAATATTTATTTTAGATGCTTCTGTCAGTTATAAACAGGGGAAAGATATTTAATGGAACTCTTTTATTTCTATAATAACTCATTGATTTCATATACTCATTGTATATGGTGTGTGAGCAGATATGTTCATGGACGTTGGTAGCTGGGTACGTTCCCATACTCTGGGGCGTAAGAAGAGTTTTCTGCTTGTGGGAGGAGGACTTTCTCACCAAAGTGGCTTATTACTCTTTGTTGTTCCACAGGGCAAATCTTTCAGTGGAGTTGTTCCTCTAGGTCGTATCCCTTGGTTCAAACTAAAGAAAAAATAAGGATAAATTCAAAGAGAAATGCGGGGTTTTTTTTAGATTTGACTCACTCTCAGTTCATCTGACCAGTTTTAACAGAGTATTTCTGTTCCTCTCCTCTCTTTTTCCCTGGCATCGCTTTAGTCCCGTGCCCAGTGCTGTCAGGATCCCAGAGTGGGAGTTCTCTAGGAAAATGGCTGGTTTCTGTGCTTTGCCACAGCATGGCCTCAAGTCGTGGTTTAAGACTTTTGATTTTTCATGTTTACCATCAAATTCTAAAAATTCTCATGGGAAAATACAAAGACATCATGGGAAACCAAAAGTAAAGGATGACTCTCTTAGCCCAGGTCTGTTGGACCAGACGTGGTCACTGTGCTTTTCAGTGCACTTTGAGTCACACAATCCTTGTCACGTCCTGAAGCAATCACTCAGCAGTAAAATAGAGCAGAGATACTTGTTTTGAGGTCTAATTAGTAGGCTTTGGAAAGGAATTTAACTGAAAGTTTTAACGACCTGAATGTTTGGTACCTGTGCTCCCTGCATGGCTATGGAGAGTGAAGCATCCAGGGAAAGCAGCAGAGCCTGTCCTAAGGAAAGTGTCTGCGATGGTTTTTCTTTGTTCCAGTTCCCTATCTGTAAGACAGAGATAACGGTTCCTACCCTAGAGGTTTTAGAGACGAGATTCTGAGGATGCTGCAGTAATGAAAGACATGCAGCATCTGATTTGATCAATAAACCTTTGCTTATTGCTATTATTATCCTTCACTGTTTTCTCGTAGGTGTGTTGGCACTCATCACAAGCTATGGGCATTACTGACTTTGATCTTTATTGTTTGGTAGATTTTTGTGAGCCCTGCTAGCTTTTCTCTGCGAGATTAGTTAGGATCATGGAAGTACAGCACCAGCAGCAAGAAGAGCTCAACACCTTGGGTGGGATATGGTCATTGTTGTTACTGTAGTGTCCACATCCCGTGGGACATTGAAGACCTCTGGGGGAAGAATGAGGGTAAAAGACCCCCCTGTGAAGTGCTTGTGTTCATTTCTCACTGTTCCTTGCCTTCCCCCACAGAATAAAAGGATGAAGCTAGTCATGAGGGTGTAGAAAGTTGGGGTCAGTCTGTTCTCTCAAGGAACAGGCAAGAGGAAACTGCCTCAAGTGGTGCGAGGGGAGGTTTAGGATGGATATTAGGAAGTTTTTACACTGAAAGGGTTATTAAGCATTGGAACAGGCTGCGCAGGGCAGTGGTTGAGGCACCATCCCTGGAGGTATTTAAAAGATGGGCAGACGTGGTGCTGAGGGACGTGATTTAGTGATGGTTTTTGTTGATGGTTGGACTCAATGATCTGAAAGGTCCCTTCCAACGTAGGCGATTCTATGATTCTGTGATGCTAGGGATGGAGCTGAGGGAGACGTGTCATCGTAGCTAAGTCATCAGCAGAGCCTGCTCTCTGAAGAAGCCCCGTGATCCTAAAGGTGGCTTGTCCCAGTTCAGTTTGAGGAGAAGGGCACTAAGAAACGCAAGCAGAAAGTGGGAAGTACATGTAGGGACCATGCTCAGAGTCCTGCCCCTGCTCGCAGCACCAGCTATTTTCTTGTGTGAAAATTTTGATAAATAAAAGTTAAAATAAATAAATAAATAAATAAATGCCTGCTGTTGGCAGACAGGATGCAATCCGGCAATAATTTAAATGCACCACTTTTACGGCTGGAAGGGAATGCTCAGAAAATAAAAATGCCATCAGGTACAATATAATCAAATGTTTACATCGTGTACCTTATCAAGTGATGATAGCAGGAAGGACAGAATCATTTTTCACAGTGGACATCGCTGCATGTTGGGCTTGCATTTTATATGCTCTAGTTTTACTTTGGTGCTACATAAAATATTGTTTATAATATAAACTGTTTTCCAAATGCATTGGTCTCCAAGTACTTGTAAAGCCTCTTAAAACATCAGAGATATTTCATGGTAACCTGGTTGGCAGAACAGTCGGCCACATTGTGATACTCTGAATTTTCCTTTCAGTTTGAGTCCCAGTTTATGTACATCATTCTTACTCAGTAATAAATTCTAAACAACTAATGAAATCACGCTGAAGGGGAACATTCTTCAGGGATTATATTTGAAATGGAACAGGACTAATTAGTGAGAAATATGAGGCTGAATTATGATCTCAGGTGCATCATTGCAAATCTGGAGCGTATCAGTGGGGCATAAATTAGTTGTTTGGGTTTTACATGGGCAGGAGAGAGTTCAGAATTGGGCCCACTTTGCTTTGATTGTACAGATGTTATTTGCAGCTGAGGATGGGGAAAAAAATAATCTTTTATTCTTTAGCAATTTGGCAGCTCAGAAAAATTGCCGTATCTATTCTGTGACTGTCTAAATATGTGCCTGATGAAATATTTATATGTAAATATTATATATTATATTAATAATGAAATAAAAGGTTGTTGCAAAAGAAAGGAATGAAGTGTTCTCCATCCAAAACAGAACTAGAATTAATGAGCTTAGAACTCATGGAGATTTAGCACAGTAATTACGAGAAACTTTTTAACAGGTAGAGTGGCTAATCCCTGCAGTGATTTGTTGGGAGAATTGCAGGCTCTGAGTCCATGGCTGGGGTTTATTTGAAGCTGGGTGGATGAAGCCCTGCAGGGAGTGGGGATGGTCCGGGAGGGGGCCGGGGGCCGTGATCAGTGCTCTGCTTTGGAGAGATGGTCACAGGGAGTTTCAGCTCCTAAGAAAAGTACCTTGTATTTCCCAGGGACGTGACGCCAACTTACTGCTTCAGGAGATTTTTGCACTCCAAGTTCTTCATTCGTATTGCTGGGCAGAGCCAGGCGAGTTGATGGTATTGTTTCATGTGTGGGGATGAGGCGTGGGAATGAGACTCCCAGAGACTGAAACCTTCTAGATTTTCGAATCTGCTTGTAAAATTTTGCCCATGAAAATGTATTAAAAAGAGGGTAGTCAAGGAAGTAGGTAGTCGGTGAGAAGAGTAATTGAATGGTGAATTTGTCCTTATTTTTAGATAAGCACTGAAATCCATTTTTAAGCAGGTCAAAATGTTAAAGGAAATCAGTATTTACATTTTACATTCATATTATTTACATCATGGTTATACTTTTTTTTTTCCTTATGATTAAAGATTTGAGTGGAAGAAGCTGATTAGCATTCGGGACAAGTGTTAGAATAATCCAATAAATTCCCAGACTGTTTGGTTTACTTTCTGAACAACTTCCTTCTCTGTAGATAGGATCTGGCTTTGATGTAGGCATTTTGTGGTGGGAGAGAGAGAGAGCAGGCTGAAAGAGAGCTAGATCTGGGCTTGTTACTTTTATATTTCTGGGCCACTTTTCATGTCTTTTCGGAGTGTGGGAATTAATAAAAGACCTTAACCACTTTATGACATCAAAATACATGTTGCTCCCGTTTGGCTTGCTCTCTGAAGTTGCTTTCTCCATCCTTGTGTGTTGTGTCGGAGAAGCTCCGCATCCCTTGGTTGAAGGTTTTTCCCAGGGTTGCCCTGATATGACGCAAGCACCTGCCGCCTGCCCTATGGCGAATATATATTTAGGTAGTCGAGATTGTGTTGCTCCTGTCCTGTCCTTGTGTTTAACCTATGGGTAGAATTCCCAGCTCCTTAGTTCTCTGACTAGAAATTTTCCAGAAAACTCTCTTAGTACTTTTATGTAAAGCACAGGTCAAAATCTCTTCTATAAAATCTTCAGTGAAAGACGATTGAGAACAATTTCAGCATAGTGCATAAGCAATTATGGCTTTGTAAGTAATTTATCTGAATGGAGCAAGGGAAGAAAAACGTATGGAAATAATTGATGGCTTGAATCAGCAAAGCAAAATGCTAGGAGCTTTTTGACATTTAGCAAGGTCAAAGGCAATGTGTGTCTAGTGACCTGGAGAGGTAATGAATATGCAAATACTGGCAACATGGAAAATTCTAAATGAGGATGAGATCGTTTGAATTTTTTCTTACTTAGTATTAAAACTATAGTTGCTGAGAAAACCTCCTGAGATGCATCTTTGTCTTGTTAGAAATTCCAAAAGACAGCAACAGCAGCGAGTACCCCAGAACCTGAAGCATAAACATGGATGTTATTGGAAAAAACTGAATTATTCTTAGAGGTTTCTTTTTGACAATTGGTCATGTAGAAGATAGTCTTACACCACAGAGCATTTCACAGCAGTGTCTGAGGGCAAGACCAAAGACAGTCTTCTCAACAAAAAGCTTTTAATTTTTTTCAAGAAATGAGAATGAGAGGAGGAATGGGAGCAGATGCAAATGTTGCATACCTATATTTAAAATATGAAGAATCAGAATAGGGTGTCTTTGAATGCTCTGCTTCTCCTGGAGGTGGCATCCAGCATCTAAGTAGTCAAATTGATAAGCTTGGGAGAATGGCACTTTTTAATCCATCAGTATTTCTTTCAGGTTTGTTCACAAAAACTTGCTCTCTCTTAGCCGTGGTAGCTTTTTGCTGACACCGGCCTATCAGTGCTTCCAGCTGGTTCAGGTCCGCTCTGTGAAGCTGGGCTATCCCCTTGAAACTAGGAGAGGAAGCATCAGCATGAAGCAAACAGCATCTCTGCTCTGTTAAAAACCTTCAGTGCACATAAATGGTAGGTTGAAATGTGGTGGAGTTCAGGTTTGTTTCCCGCTGATGCAAGGACAAGATTGTCCCCCCCAGAGCACGTGGGTGCTCTGATCCTAAATGCCACCAAGCTGGGCAGGAAGCCTCCAGTAAAAATGCAACCTTCTGAAAGTCAGGATGTTCTTGTACACTGAGTGAGACCAGCATCTTTCTGTCATGTTTTCATCCTCCTTCTTCCCGACATGGGTTTTAGGATTGGGTAAATAGTCATTGGATGGTGCCTTTTCTAATAGTTTTATGACTAATGCAGAAGGGTGGAAAGGCTGTGGAAATTCATGGGAAACAGGACCAGAGAAGCTACTGTTAAATAGGCCTTTATGGAGATTTTGTATCCCTGAAGGTCTGGGACACCCAGGGACATCCCTCTGCTGTCTGAGTCACACTCAGGGCTTTTTGGGGGTGAGGGTGAGGAGCTTCCAGGGTGAGCGTGATGCTCCCTCCCACTTCATGGCAGTGGTAAAGTGCTGCATAGCTGCCACAGCTCTTGCTGCTCTCGTTTGGAGGGTGCTGGTTTCGTGACTTCTAGGAGGATACACTGATGCTGGAGCTTTATTCGTAATTCTGTAGCAGTGAGGGGAGGGGAGGCACTGGGGGCAAGTGTTAGTCCCTTGACTTGCAAAAGGGTGATTAGTTCCTCCTGACAGTGCTCTCCTTGCAGAAGGACCCTGTCAAAAATAACACAAGGGGAGGAGAAGCTGGTAGCACCCACGTTCGGTAGCATGTCAGCTTGCATGCTGCCAGATATGCGGCGTCTTCTGCAAGGAACCAAAAAAAAATGGTTGTTTCTTGGAAAAACTTTCATAGAATCATAGAATTGCTGAGGTTGGAAGGGACCTTTAAGATCATCAAGTCCAACCATTCACCTACCCTGACAAAAGCCACTTCTAAACCATGTCCCTAAGTACCCCATCTACCCTTTTTTTAAACACCTCCAGGGATGGTGAATCCACCACCTCCCTGCGCAGCCTATTCCAATGGTTAATAACCCTTTCAGTGAAAAAATGTTTCCTAATATCCAATCTAAACCTCCCCTGACATAACTTGAACCCTATTCCTCTCATCCTATCACCTGTCACCAAGGAGAAGAGGTCAGCCCCCACCTCTCTACAACCTCCTTTCAGGTAGTTGTAGAGGGTGATAAGGTCTCCCCTCAGCCTCCTCTTCTCCAGGCT
>VXBH01003556.1:0-19142 GCA_013400035.1 Rynchops niger | reverse complement strand
TATTTATAGAAACTTTTTTTGTTGTCCTTGACAACAGAAGCCAGGTTTAGTTCTAGCTGGGCTTTGGCTCTCCTGATTTTATCCCTACATAGCTTCACTACCTCTTTGTAGTCCTCTTGAGTGGCCTGCCCTTCCTTCCAAAGGCCATAAATCCTCTTTTTTTCCCTAAGTTGCAACACTAGCTCCCTGTTTAGCCAGGCCGGTCTTTTTCCCCGACAGCTTGTCTTCCAGCACATGGGGACAGCCTGCTCCTGCGCCTTTAAGACTTCCTTCTTGAACAACATCCAGGCTTCCTGGGCTCCTTTGCCCTGGAGGACTGCCTCCCAGGGTACTTTGTCAACCAGGCTCCTGAAAAGCCCAAAGTCCGCCCTCCGGAAGTCCAGGGTAGCAGTTCTGCTGACCCCCCTCCTTGCTTCTCGCAGAACCGAAAACTCTATCATTTCGTGGCCTTTTGAGAGTGAATGGGAATTCCTACACGGATGGTGGACTGTCCATGGAGCTTTATTTCCTGCATATGGTATTTTCAAAAGCAAAGGTTTTCTTCTGGCTTTCTGTTGTGTATTAGCCACGTCCTATTTTAAAGAAACCGTGTTGTGATATGATAAAAGAGTGACGAGCTTTAGAATTAATAACTAGTTAAGAGATAGGAATAAAAGGGCAGATGTACACAGTGAGTTACAACCAAAAACTTTAGAGGGAAATCCATGAGAGTCTTTACTAGAGCTTGTGGCATTCAGTGAAATCCCTAAAAATAATCCCAGCAGAATGAGAACAAATGTTTCAGTTACGAAAAAATCCAAAAATATGAGGGAAGGGAGGGAGGGATGAGGAGGGAAGAAAAATACCACAAATGTCAGCAAACACCTTTATCCTGTCTTTGGCATTTTAAGTTGTTTACCTCCCCTTGCCCCCTCTAATGCTTTCTTACTAATTTAGGATGGTCTCCAGCAGTGTTCTTATTTTGGCTGTAAAAAATGTAACAGAAGGTTCAGGCACAAACGTGTGCTTTCGCCAAAGCAAATTTGTAACAAAGTCAACAACCAACAAACTCATGGAAAGGTGAATCGGAATAATGAGGTTGGCCATTCAGCAAGGTTTTTTGCCATTGGCCATTTTAACTAAAGAAGATGGTAGGTAAATATATTTCCTGGGTTTTTTTCCCATATTACTTAGGATATTTATTCCCATAATGAAAGAAATATGCATTTCGACTAAAACCAGGATTGTGAAGTGAAGCATTAAAAGTTTTAGGTTATTTGGATTGACACGCAACTAATTTTGTCTGTGAATGCTGCTGTGTTACATCATGTATTTGTTTACATGATTATTTTTTTGCTCTATAAATGACTGTCTTCCTGCCTAACTTTCAAATGTTTTACTTTGTGACTGTAAGTGTCTCATAAAATGGAGTCTTTTAAAGCTATCTACATGTTTAAAGAAAGGTTGACGCTTTCTCTGCACTCCCTGATGGCGTCTTTTGTTTTTATTTTTCTATTCAGATGTGTTGTCCACTGCTGTAAAGTTTTGCAAACTTCTGCTATGAAGTTTTGCAAAACATTTTACCTGTGGAGAAGAAGATGGTGTTGGCAGGCACATTCCTTCCAGGCAGCAGCAGGAATGAAATTAGACCTGGATTGTGCTGGTACATAATCAGGTTTTACTAAAGGAGCTAGTCCAGAGGATGCTGGACTCATTACAGCAGACACTGAGGTGCTGTGAAAGCTGGGAGGATCTTTGCTGCTGTGGGACGGGGATGCTTTTTTGGAGAGCCTCCTTCTTTGGGTGGCTCCCATCAGGCTGTGTGGGCCATGTTGCGTGAGATCCTCTTGCACTCTTCTCCTCCCAGCAAAGAAAACACATTATGAGTTAAATGACTGAAGACAATAGGAGTTTTGGCAGTGACATCAATAGAAGAAGGGTTTCAAAGAGCACAGGACACGTAGGTTGTGCATCTTCTGTTTCAACGGCTTGGTAGGGTATGGATTTTACCCTTCTGCTCCCTGCATGTTGCCTTGGTGCCTCCACCAGGTGTCTGGGGAGCATCTCTGCTTGGTGCAAAGAGATTTAAGTCATGCCTCTTGTTATCAAGAAGCAATGCCATGCATTGCTCTGACCTCAATTTCTTGCTGTGGGGACCACCATTATCTGCCACAGAGGGTCTTTGCAGGCGGGTGGCAGTGTTAGTAAGCTCTACAAGTTGCTTTCTTGAGGATATTTTGTGATAGAAATTTCCTAGTAACAGGATTTCTCATGGTCTCCTTCATATATTCAGAAGCTTTCCACATAATAAAATGGAAATTTCACACCTTTCACTTATTATTTGGTTGGTAAATAAAAATTCTGGAGAGTAAACAAAGAAAAGGCATATCCTACATTTTTTTTTTTTTGGAGGAATTGTTATTTATAGGTTGTCCAGACCCTTGAAAATATATTCAGACCATTTGCAATTGATACATATTTCTCACTTTTAGAGGCTGCTTTGTAGTTACTATGCCCATTAATACATATTCTTATCAATAAAGCCATTTGTATTCCTGTTTTAATCGAGTAGTAGCTTTAGGTGGTAGTACAAGGTGTAGTAGCTTTATCATTCATATTTATTATTGGCAGCGTTTCTCCCTTTTACTCTGTTTGTATCAAGTAATAGACTGTATCTATTCACATTTTGCTGTTTGTGGCAGGACTGGCTTGCGCACGGAGGGGCAGGGGTGCAAGCGATGCTTGCCCTTCATTAGAATGAAACCGCAGGGGACTGACCTCTGCAAGGAGCAATGATTATTTTGTCTCTTGGAAGTCCCGGGTTGCTCTGGAAAGGCCAACAGATGCAGTTTCTTCTGTAGCTTGTTTTGCAAGGGTAATTACGACGTGTTTAGGCTTAAAATGTAAAACCACGTGAAGCACTTTAATCAGTGAAGCGGCCTCTTATTTATTGAATGATCTCATTAGATGTGTTTTCCCTGTATTGTCTTCGGTACCCTCAACACACAATGCTGTACTTTGAGAGCTACAGAGGGAAAACATGTGCATCTCTACGTATCTACCCCATTTAAGTCTTTGGTGATATGAAAAGAGAGACTGTTGGGTTTTATGATCATTTTCAAGCTAAGCTCTGTAACTCTGACCCCAGAAAACCAAACATCTTGCTCTGTGGGAGGGAGTTGAAATTGTAAAGCTGTATTAGCAAAAAATATATTCTTCTCAAAGTGTGCGTACATAGGGCTTTCTGAAATTGCCAGTGTCGTGGCTGTGGTAAACTGGTGGAAGGACCCCTAAAACAGCCCTACCTGGCTTCTGAAAGGTGTCAGTCAAAGATATTCATGTTCCTCAGGCTCTGCACGCCCTCTGTCCATCCCTGCCCTGCAGCTCTTTCTCATTCAGACCTCTGTTTATTTGAGCCCCTTATTCTTCAACCAGCCTGCAGTGGGGATGGAGAGCAGTTTATCCTCTTTTGGTTGCGCCTTACCTAGTCAGGCTTTTGTCCTGTCAACCTTCAGGTTTCTCTAAATGACACGGACCCATTTCCTGCAAATTTGACTAATATGCTGAGTTGTCCAGATGCCATCGCTATTGCTGTTTTCATCCATACCTCTGAGGTTAGCTCCAATCTTCTTGAAGTGCGTCTCCAAGCGCAGGCGCAGCAATGCCCCGTTCTGCCCGTGGCTGCTGGGCAGAGGAGAGGTGTAGCGTTTGCAGTGTGGACCTGTTCCTCCATAGCAGGCTGGTGCACAGCAGCTTGACGCTGCTGATTGTCATTTAGCTGTGATCCGTTGCAAAGCCAAGGCATTATTTTGAAGATCCCCTTCCCACCTGGTGGTCCTCTGTGCTGTCTTTGTCCAGCTCTTTTTCTTTGTCCAAGTAGCAGGCTTGGATAGAGCCAGACCCCAGGTCTTCGGATCTAGCCAGGAACCTCTGGCAAGAGCTGTGTCAGCGTGGCTGGATGATGAGTTCTACACCACCCTCTGCTCAAGTTTCCCGACCATCCCAGGTCACACTTGCTGCGGGCCATTCCAGCGAGCGGGAGAGAACAACACATCAATATGATGCAGGTTCAAATCCAACTGTAATCAGAAAGATGCGTTGTTATATACTATTAGTTCTACCGTACACGCGATCATGCTCCGTGCATACAGCATAGAGTAAGCTTGATTGGACAGCACGCATTGTCCACGCGCCCATAGTCTTTTAGTGGTTGGTTGGCCCAACAGGCTGCTATTTTTGCCAAGTTCTTGTTATCAGCATTTCACTCCCGCATTTTCTTGTTCCTTTGCCAGTCTAAAACCACAAACATGTTTTCAGCTTAACTCATGACCTTGGCTCACAGTTCCTGATATTCATTTAATATGGCCAAGGCCCCAACACACACTTTTATGGCTGTCTTATGGCAATGTCAAGGCAAACAGCATCAGATGCCTGGCTCAAGCCAAGATGCAGGACATCAGTGATTTCTCCTCAACCCTCTGTCTCTCTTACACTCTCAAAGAAGGAAATTAGATTATTTTGACATGATTTGCTGTTGACAAATCCCTAGTGACAGTTACTCATCTCAGTGTTATCTTCCAAGCGCTCACACATTATTGGATTGTTTGTTGCAGAACGTTTCTGGGAACTGCAATTAAGGTGTCTGGGCTGTAGCTCTCCGGCTCCTCCTCCCACCCCCGTTTTCAAGATAGGCATTAGGTTTGTTGCTGGATAGCTTTCTTGTACTTCCCTAGCTCCCCACAAGTTTTCTCTGGAGGTTTCAGTGGTTATTTTAGGCTGATGCTTGTTGAGGCCCTTGCAGTGTGAATATATGGAATATATGTGAATCTCTGCATTCTTCTAAGCTCAGTTCTTCCTACAGGTGTGAATTATTTTTGACATCTGAGGAAGGAGGGTCAGTTTTTTTAGAAAATCCTGCTGCACCAAAGGAATGAAAGAGCTTGGCTCTTCTGTACCCCATATTGTTTGTGTTGTGTCGCTTTAAAACTGAATGAAAATATATCGTCTTTCTAATTAACTGCAAAGAAATTGCTGGTATTGCATAGTGCCACCAGGAAAATTAGAGTAACACCAAATTGAGTTCACATGTGCTACATGTGCTTTTGTTCATATCCTTTGTGCAGACCTAGGTTGGCTTTTTGCTCTCCAGATAGAGGTTGGAGCTTCTGAGTTACACTCTGATGCTGGTTTTCTTCTCAAAAAAAGATAGTTGACTGCAAGGTCAAGGTCAATTCACTTGCAAGTCCTCTCGGTCCTGCTCATCACCTCTGCATCAGCCTGATTCGAGGCAGTCCTAGCCTTTTCTCTTTAATCACATAGAGATGAAAATTCATTTCAGTCTTTCGTGGAGCCTGGCAGGCGTCAAATTTGTGACTTCTCAGGCACTGATTGTTAAACAACAAAGTAATCAGAACTTGCCTTTTCACTTCCTGGAGGTGCTAATCATGGAAGTTCCCACCATCTCCTTCCTTGCTTCTATCTCTCCTGTTTCATTAGACTCTTCGCAGGGTTGTATTGCCCGAGTGTGAAGTTCAGCCTGTGCCCAGTTAATTGTGCTTTTCACCGTTTTAGTCCTTAATATCTGACTGCTTGATCTGGAAATTCTCAACCAAAGTGACGTGTTGGAGCTTAAGTCCACAGAACAGGTAGCCAACTGATTGCTTTTCCTAATTAGTCATGTTACAAGCCTTTTTGAAGAAAGACGCTGATCTTATTCACAAATATCTTGTATGCTCTTGCTGTATTTTGAGTATCAAAGCTCAACATGAAAGAGGCCACACTGGTGTGAGTTTTATTTATTGTATAGTTATTGTTTTCAGCTTCGTTAAGAGAGCAAACTCTCTCCTATCTGTAACAGATTAGAGGAGAAAGAAGACAAAAGGACTTTATAATAAGCTCAGACATCCACGGAGGCCTCCTTTATTTTGAATGTATCGAATTCTAATTTTTTCCCTGAATTTTGTTAGTGATGCCATTATTCAGTGCATCCACAATTGTACTTACGTTTTCTTTGGACCAGAAGATTTAAGTCTCAAAAAACGAAAATGAAATAATTCCTGGCTGGAAAAAAAAAATCCTATTTAATTTAATGTCATCAACCTAGAATGAGTTTATTTTAAGCCATTTTCTGCTGCAGTGGTGTATATCTTTAAGATATAAAAGCCATATTTTCTAGTGGTGAACATGGAGATAGCTCCAGTTATTTGTGGGATTTGTTCATATAAGCCAGAAGGGAATTTGGTCCCACAACTCAACCGTTTGCCTTGAAGAAATTAATTTGAATCCCTGATGGACTTCTGACTTGGGCGTTAATTAGTCCAGGTGTAATCAAATCTGTGATTCTCTTTAAAGTATTATCTGACTTGCTAAATTTTGAGCTCATGATCTTGGATGTGGCAGCCTGGTCCTGTTGGACCTACACTTGACCAGACTGGATTTGTTGGTCAAAAAAATGAAGATGTAGAACCAGTAACAAAAGCAGCCTGATCTTCTCTTGGCTGTACTCTTTCTCTGAGGCCATGTTGACCCTCTCCTTTGCCATGATTCTCCTGCATACACCCAGTAGTCACTGAACCATATGGAGCTATGAGCCTGCGACCCTTTAATTGTAATTTTCATCTTAGCATGTCTTTGAGGCACTCGGTCTAACCCATAAGAGTTTGATCCCGGATCAAAACATTAATGTGCTGCAGTGTGTAGGATGTATGTAGACACGCTGGCTTTTAAAAGGCAAACTAGAATAGGATCGGTGATGTTAAATGAACTACTGAAACAAATGGGAACCATCTTCCCTGGGTTGTGCCATTTGTGCCATGTTGGACACTCGCTTAGAACAAATGTGTACATAACCAGGCATATCTCACTAATCCTCTAATCACACTCCTTCACAAGAGCTCGTACAGCTTTGCTTCTGAAAATTGGTAATTAGCATCTTACTCCTCTTAGATGTATTGTGCAGCGTGATTGCCATGAGCCATCTCAAAACTTTGTGCCCCTTGGGATACTGCTTCGTCTAGGAGCAGTCCTTCATAAAGGCTCCTTGAAAAGAAATTTTGATAGTTGCATTTTTTTTTTCTTTTGCGAATGAAGGAAATTAGCAGTTTGTGGCTACTCTTGAGGGACGCCTTGATTTTCTTTTCAAATCAAGAAGGGTTTCTCAGAAAAAAATTATCCACGTCTGATATATAATCAGCGCCCGTCAGACAGAAAATTCAACATTGCATACTTGCCGATTGCTTCTAGCTAAAAAATGTTCTCAGTTCCCATCTACCTCAGATAGCTCTGTGTGCTGGTACGTGTTATCGCACATATGTGAACAGTAATATCATCTGCGTCACTTGACGTACCTGAGGCCATACCTATGTGCTCTCCCCTGGCTGCTGTGCCATGCAAGGTGGTCCAGGATGAGTGTGGTTGGCATGCTGAGCATGCGCAGGGAGGGGGAGGTTACAGACTTGAGGTTACAGCTTACTCTTGCTGGAAGAGGAGTGTTTTGTGGGGAGGAGAGCACACTCACTGCTTTTTGCTGCGTTTGCTGTGAGGGGGGTGTGTGATATTTTGGGACCAGCATCCACTTCCTGTATATAACCATATCTCCACCCAGCTTCTGATTAATCTGCACTTCAGGTGTCCAAAGACAGTATTTCCCTGTTAGTTACCGCTGCATTAGTATTCTTCCAAGTCTGACATTGTTGGCATTATTGGGAGGGAAAAAAATTGTGGCTTGACTGACCTTTCTAAGTCTGGTCTGCAATTTTTAATGACTTATTCCTAGCTATGGAGAGCTAAAAAGCTCAAGCATGCATATTATATTAAAATAGATGGTGGGACATCTGCAAAACTTTCAAAGAAAAATATAACTTACGTGAAGAAGTACTGCAAACTGTAACATTGGTTTGACAAGGACCAATGACATAAGAAGAATTTATTGGTTTATATTGATAAATTAAATTAATTTTGAGGCCAGGAAGATGTGAAATATCCATTTGTATTAACTCTGCAAAACTTTATTTTGTAAATATCTTGGTAGAAATAGCGAGTTCAGGTGTGTCTAACAAGTGACTATAAGGTCTGGCTCAGAGAGGAGTAGCACCAGGTAGTTTTTGAAAGAGAAACATTATTCTGAAGGGAGGAGTTCCTCAAAAAGCGGTCCTGGGGCCAGTTATGTTTAATGTCTCGGTGATGGCCGTGGCACAAAGGATGGGCGTGTTTTGATGGAAGTTGCCGATGCCATGTAGTAACCCAGGGCAGTTCCAGTTACTCATCGAAGCTGTCCTGGAATAGCCGGAAGCAATTTATCTGCACTATTCTTGCACTTTGTCCAGGCTTTTACTTCTGATTCTCAAAAGTAAAATTAGCCAAAGCCCAGCAGCAGACAAATGCCGAACCTGCATCCTTCTGCTTTAAGAGAAATCTGCCTGGGAGGTATTGCTCATGTAGAAGAAAATACAGTTATCATGTAGAGAGGACCTGGGTGATTTCAGAAATGCAAAGGTTAAAAGGAAAGCTGCTGTTCTTGGGGATCAAGGCAAATGTATTGCTTCTGTGGGTTATTCGTTAGTGTCTGGAATAGATGTAGAGAAGGATTTGCCTGGCTGCAGTAGTTGGTCTAGGGATCGCTGAGGTATTGCTGGAATGAGAACCTGATCCTGGGATGCACCAGCAGGTGTATACCCCAGGTAAAGACAAGTATCCGTCTAAGCCTCTCTGTAAGGCAGCATTGAGACCTCTCTGTGCATTTGAGTGCGTGTTTGTGATGGCTGGACTCAAAACAGAACATGCACAAAAGAGGATTTGGTGTTGGAGGAGACAGTGTTAAATTTCCATGCTTCATGTTCCCGAGGAAAGACTAGGAGATGCAATTGCACTCGGAAGGTACACCATGGGGCTGACAGGGAGTGAAAATAACTGTTTAAAGCTCCAAATGCCAATGTTGGTGCAAGAATACATAGATACAAATTGGTCATAAATACATGCAGATTTTTAATCACGACAGCAGTGGGATTTATCAGATGGCTTACAGCCTCTGTGGCTATGAGTGCTGGGCAGTGGCTCGGTCACACAGGCTATTCTTCCAGTCTTATGTTCTTGTGTTCCTGTGTGCAGTGCCTGTTTTAGAGGAGAAGCTTGTGAAATGCTTGTAAATAAGATACTACAGTCGGAAAAGCTGCAAGAAATGAGGGGCTTTCTAGAGAAATGATCAGAAATATCAAAGAAGTCGTTCCTCCCTGCTTCTGCAGGTGTGCAACAGGTCTGCAAGCTTCGAAGTGCATATAAAATGCTGGTCCCTTCCTGGGAACTTGTTGTACTTCTAGTTCCAGTGATGGAGATCAAAAACTGTGGGCTAACCCAATAGGTCTCCGTTTCTTAGTAAGGTTTGTTCGTATCATTTAAGTAAGATAAGGTTCATTGATAAAAGTCCTTTCACATGTTATGATTGAGAAAGGTTACACTTGCCCGGAGGTTTTGAGAAACGTATCCTAAGGCACATGTTATGATTCAGTTAATATCTGCCACACTTTCAAATTCACTGAAATTCTGCAGTAGCTGATCTTTCAAAATGAGATCATGCATATCAGCTGGGTGTAATGGTATGGATTGAAATGAGACGTTTTCCCTTCCTTGTTACAGAGCATGGAAGGTAGCTGGTATCTGTGTAATGGACTTGTGGTTTGGCTGATGCCTCTCCAGTGGAAAAAAGAGGCAAGATTTCTGGAGTAGAATAGTGGGAAAAGCAAAGAAAACACAGGGCATTCAGGAAGATTGTGCCAATATATTTTTCATCGCAATGAGGTAGAATAAACCCAGTAATACCACTAACTACGCCAAGCTCCAAAATACATTCAACGCAAGCCCTAGTGGAGTTCAGAGAGGAAATGAAAATAGAGAAAAACATATTTCTTCAATAACCTTGAAAATTCAATTTTGGAGATAAAACAGAGCTTGATAAAATTGGTTGAGAGGGTAGATGAACTAGAACAGTAGAGGAAACAGCTGGAAGAAAGAGAATAGCAATATATAGATTTACTGAAAGCAAAAAGGCGATTATGTGTAAAACATTGGGGGGAAAAAAAAAGAAGAAATAACCTAAAATATTATGGGATCCTGTGGGAGGAGGAAAACAATTAAATGTTGGACTCTATTCCCTTCTGCATAAAATTGCTGGACACAGAAGACAAATTTGGCTGCACAAAATCCAGCCTCAGAAACAGAGGCTATGTTCTTTATTTATGCATTTATTTATTTATTTGTGCATTTATTTATTTTTTAAAAATTGAATCTGAATATAAATCCAGGCCCGAGTTTCACAAGCAGAGTGTGTGTCGTTCGAAAGGCAGTGACTTATTAGCAGTCTTCCCAATGGGGATTAAATTGTTCACAGCGATAAACTCTAGGAAAATACAAATGAACTCTGAAAAACAGGTTCTGGTGCTGTTGTATGACGGCAGATCTACCCATGGTGGTTTCATTTCAGAGCAAGTCTCTGTTTTAATGCTGATCATTCAAGCGCAGAGTCGTTTGGCCTCAGCCACATTTAAGGCGTGGGATACTGTGTGCTTATTTCTTTTTATGCGCTTGTAACTTTTTCTTTCCTTGTGGCCCCTGGCGTTGCTGCCCCAGCTGAGGTTTTGGGGCTGGCTCTGGGCTCAGCCCTCTGCTGGCTCCCACCTTGGGTTTGGGGTGATACTGCTCTCCTTTGGTAGCATCACAGTAACCATACCCCTTTTCGGGTCCCCACGGAGGGTGTGAAGTACGGTGGTGCAGGACGAGGCTGTTTTGGGGACACGCTGGCGTAAGGTGACTTGTACCTCCCTGGCTGCGCCATTGGAATATTTGGGTTCAAATGGCCTTGTTGTTTCTACATGGCATCTCATTTTTTTCCTGGCTCTTCATAGCTCAGTGTCTCCGAGAGACAGAAGGGAAGGTGGACTCTCCTTTCTCCCCATGTTGCGGTTGCCCATTTGCTGGCCAGGCTGGAGGCAACTCAGAGAAGGGCATGTCCGGAATGGGGGCAGCATGCCCCGGAAAGGGGCAGCATCTAGCAAACTCTGTGTAGGCCTTAATTTTGTGCAAGGGTGTTTTTCATCATGAGGAACAACTGAACAAATAAACTCAAAGAGCTCATCCCACCGTCACCAAAACAACAGCAGCAACAAAAAATTTCCAGTGGCAAATCCCTCCCAGCGTTTGCACATGAGGAAAAATAAGGTGGAAGGATGCAGGAGCCATGGGCAAAGGAGACAAGGGACTCTCTCAGAGGAGGGAAAGCTGAGCTGTTGTGGGACTGATTGCTGTAACAACTCAGCCTCCTTCAAGGAGCGGACTAATGCAAAAGTTTTTAAAAATAAATGTGCAGAAATGTTTGAAGTACTTTTTTCAGTGTCAGCCATTGACCTGGGGACTGGGGAGACAGTGACGTACAGAAATCTTAGCCTACAGGATTCATTCATCTGGGTTTCTCTATTTCTTGCACCTTGTTCTCTCAGGCCTGGTGTGCCCAGGTTTGCATGCGAGCGGCTGGATATGGTGACATCAAGCCCGTTCGGAGAGTTGGGACGGCTGGGTCAGAGCTTCACACACCAGTTCTGGTGGCTGTTTGCTGTCCCCTGTCTGGGATGGTCGGCTTTCCTCTGTTGGAGACGTTTCATCCCATCGCTGCCTCCAGTGTCGTTTGCTGCCTCCGTCGCTGGGGCTTTGCCAACATTTCTCCCTTAGAAATAGTTTGCTCCCTTTTGAATCCCTCAGGGGATTAGTGGAAGGAAGCAGTTCTGGGAGGTTTTGTTGTATCCCTGCTTTCTCTAGTGCCTATGCTTTCCAAAACATCTATGCAGTCAGCAAAAAATGACCCAAATCCAGCAACTGGTTGTTTTTTGGGCAGACCTGTTGTATATAGCAGTCAGGACTGGCTTATTTTCCTCTTGGTAGTAATGATCATTAATGGCTACTGCAGTTCTTAGGACTAGCCAGTGTATGCAGCGTGATTGCATTTGCTTTGGTTTATTTTTAGGGAGCCTCACATTTCATTAGAGAGGGCAGCAGATACATTTTCTGCAGCGCGTGTTTTGTTTTGGTTTTCAATTGAATTATGGTATGTTCAAAATCACAAGCGGGGCTGTCATAGCCCCCAGCTCATTAGATGATTTAACATGATGTTTTCAGCAAGCTGTGTTGTCAAACCAAAGACTGGTGGTGGATTAAAGTGTCACAGAAGCTTTAGAAACTGATTTCTGGGTTGGCTTTTCTTGGCTTTGTCTTGTTTTGTTTTGTGTTTTTTCAGTACTGCTCCAGAAAGACTCACTCCAAACCACAGGGTGATGGTTAGGACATTTGCGTGCAATGTCAAAGACTGGTATTTTTAAGTCTATGCTTTACTTTGTTTAGAGAGAGGGTTTGATTTCACAGAAATCCTCATTAGTGGGCACCTTTTCTGAATGGTGTGATGAATAAGTATATATCCAAGCTAAAACAACTGCTTCTAATTCAATGTCTAGATCCAGCAGGTTGGTGAACCACTGAGGTGTCCGTTTCAAGGCAGTGCCAGGGCCAAAATGGTTGTTTTGATAGGATCCTTTCAAAACCAAAGAGAGCTATTCAAACCTGAATGGCTGGAGGTGGAAACAAGTGGCTGAAATTTTCCAAAGCCAGATTTTCAGAAATAGATGGCTGGATGTTGCCATACAGATACTGAAACATCCTTATAGGTTTGGGGGTCAAACCACAAGTCAAAACAGCGAGTGTTATAATCTTTAAAGTGTTAACAGGCCAGCGTTTTCCATTATTTTTCATTCTGACACAGAGCAAACACCAACCTCAAAACATAGCATTTTTTCTGGGCAGGGAGCTGTTGTCTTCGGGGCAGGCCCAGGAATTAGGTGCTATCTCAGAGTTACAGCAGCCTTGAACGCAGCCTCTCTGAAAGCCGGCTAAGCGGCATCGCCAAGTTTGCTTTGTCCTTAAGAAAATGCAATTACATTAAGAAATTGCTTTGAGGAGTTAAACGGCAGTGAAATCTCGAGGTGATGATTTCCTCCCTTTCAGTAAATGCCACAGTGGTAAAAATTAATTAGCGGGCCCATTCGCGGAGTATGGACATAATTGAACTATTCCATGTATCCAAGTCTAACCTTGGGGGAGAGGAGCAGGGGTAGGACGGGAACAGGGTTCACTCTGGCTTTTTGTAGGGTAGCAGAAGAAGTAAAAGCTGGGGGATGGAGTGATGTATAGTCAAATGAAAAGTATAAGACAGTTCCTGAGGAGGGAAACAAGCAGCTCAGCTTCCTTTGGGTGCTTCTCCAGCTTGTATTTTATTTAATAAAGATGTTTTCCAGCTGTAGCTGTGCTTACAGTATGGTGTTGAGCCCACCGCTACACCATCTGTCCTCCCGTGGCTAATAAAGCCAAGCTCGCGCTTCAGACTTCTCGTCAGTGAGGACATTAATAGGATCTTGATTCTTTCTCTAGCAGCTTTCTTTTTTTTTTTTTTTTTTTCATTAAAATTGTATGAACTTAATATCTTTGAGGCACCTTCCTTTCTGCCCTGCTGGCTGATACCAGCCAGTGAGTCGAGTGCTAGCGGCTGGCCTCATCCCTCTCACACAATCACCGTTGCCTATTTTATGCAGTTATTGATGGCAGCCCATCCTGCAGCAGTAATCTAGTTTACTGGAGCATTTATGCACGTGCTTTGAAAGAAACTCATAGGTTAGTATCGTTTGCAACGCTTGCTATAAGAACTGAACAAGCCTAAAAGCTGATTTAAAAGAAGTTTGTTCTTCCATGCTGCCTGAAAGGAGGGCATTTCTCCTTCGGCTCGGTGTCTCCGCTCGCTGGCAAGCCCCTTCACGCACACCAAGCCACATGGAACTCTTCTGCATCTTCCAGATCAAGTGAAAGGGGGGAAGAGAATGAGTTTAATTATAAAAGCTGGTATAGCCTCTACCAATCTGATATTCGATTCATTTATGATCATGAATAATCAAACGATAAATGATATTCATTTCGTAGAGCCCTTGGAGGAAAGCATTGGCAGGGAGGCAAGGTGCGGTGTGTAGGGGGAGAACAGCATCCATTCCCCTTTCAGGCCATGGAACTACTTCAGCCTGTCTTGTCCCTGATACTTACTCTTTTCCCAGCAGGTCAATATTCTGGGCTGTTGGTAGGTCATTGGTGGATTAAAGAGGGACCCTGCAGTTTAGATAGGGTTTTGCACTGATGCACGAGGCTGCAATTAGAACCATCTGCTGTGCCACGCTTGCACTCACTGCAGGAGGTGCCCCTGGTTGCTCCCACCCGGGATCTCCATCGTGACCCCGCGCGCTGACATTTCCCGCAGCCTCCGCCCTTGGCAGGACCTGCTTTCTACTGAGGTCGCTCCGGGACGCTTCGTAAGACCCTGATCTCCGTTTCGTGCCCTGCAAATCCCTGTCGCAGACCCAGCACTGCCCTCTGCCTTCTCAGATCTGTTTATTTTTCGGTCTGGAAAATTCAAGTGGTGCTGCTGGAGCAGGCTAGGCAACAGTTACCCAGGCATCACGGAGGGAAAGGTTTGAGTGGGGTGGGCAGAGATGGTCCGGGGAAGAAGTGGCTGGCTGGGCTGAGAATAGGCTTGCTCTAATAAATTCCCGTTTTGCCCCTCTCCTGATGGTGTGTCTCTGAGCTCTTCTCTTCTGGCTCTAATTTCTCCCCTCCTTATTTTCTTATATTTTCTTTTAAACTTGCCAAAAGTTGTCTTTGTAACCTGCGAGACAGTTTGCCCTCCAGCGCGGTGCCTGTTCCCCCTCATTTTCCATGGCTGTCCAGAGTCCCAGGCTGAGCCGTCTCTGGGGTTTAAATCCCTGACCTCTGAATTTAAAAGTGTTGACCTTGGCTGCTTAAGAAATAGGGCCAGTTCAGTCAGCTTCAGTGCGGCTGCAGTCTCTGATGTTGTTATATGTCCCAGCCTCTAAAGGAGATAAAAGCCTACCCTGGCCCAAAGGTGCAAGCATAATGTACCTTAATGCCATGACTTTCGCACATGAAATGGCCCAAAGTCTCCCAAGGACAGAGTCAGCCTCAGCACAGAAATAAATAAATTTGCTTTCTTATTGGTAATTCTTTGCTACAGATCAACAAAAGAAAACCCCATTTGCTTATAAAGTGACCTTGTCCACAAGGGAAATAAAGTACGAAGGTGAAGAAACAGATACCTGTTTCAAGCCAAATAAAGGTTGCTGCAAACACCATCCAGAGCAGCAGTAAAAAAAAACTTCTGTGTTGTTTCAAGTCCATATACTTGTTTTATGTTCATATTTCTATATTTTCTGCTCTCCCTAGAACATCTATTTGCCTCCCCGGTCCAGGTAAAAAATGCTTTTTATTGCAAAACTTTGTGCAGAAATCTCCTCCAGGTGTTTCCAGATGTACTCTGCTCCTTGCTCGGTGTATCTTTACTCTGCCTTCTCTCCTTGGCCTGTTTTTTTCCTGATTTATCCCTATTGCGTTTTGTACCTGAGGCGGTAGCATCCTTCTCCATCCCTTGCTGGGGAGCCCGGCACAGCCCGGGCAATGCATGGCCATGGCTGCGTTGCAATGGGGGTCCATGCTCCAACCCTCTTTGGGGGAGACAGTCACCCCGGGATGGCCGAGCTTGTGTTGGATGTGGCTCGTGGGATGTCTGTAGTTAGGGAAGGGCCGAGGCTGCTGCTGGCTGCTCTGCTGGGCTGCAGCTCCCTGCCTCGAGCTGGAAAACTGCAATGAGATCCAGGAGCGGCTGCAGGAATGAGGCAGAGTGTTTAAAATGCACAGTTAAATGGGTTCGTCAGGGTTCCCATATGCTGCTGCCCTAGATGTCACTGACTGCTTGTATCAATGACTTGTGTCAATAGCTCAGCTTCATGATAACAAGACACAGCGAATCCATTGCTTCCTTTGTGGTTTTTAATAGTCTTGCTGTTACAATCCGTGTCTTATGTCTACCCTGGATCTGCCCGTACACATCTCTCACCTGTTCTTTCCTGTTCTGCCTTCCCTTCCTGCATATTTGAATATCCTTGTAGGACATGGCATTTTCACAGCTTGGATGTGTTTATAGAGTGACATCCAGTCACTTCTTTATCCCTTCTTTATTTGTCGGATCAAACTCCTTGTTTTTCTGCTTCTGGTAAGCCATTCTTGTCAGATCAGTTTCCTGGCTCTTTCTTAAACTCTCCCCTAACAACCTTTTAAACACATAGCCAGTAGGAGGGTTTGCAAGCTGGTGTTGCTGGCGTTGCCCACAGACGTGTGCTCCCTTCCCTTCTCCCCCTGTCCGCTTACCCAGCTGCTCGCTGCTGTGTCAGGAGCTGGTGGTGAGCTGCTTGTGCACGGCGATGTCTCCATTGCTTTTTGGAATCTCCATTCTGTAGACATGGCCGTCACTTTGCAGAGACGCTGGAGCAGCTCTGTCACCACCGGTAGGTTAGATCAGCCATGACTTTTCCATCCAAGTTTCAAAACCTCCAAGGATGGGCACTGCACGACCTCTGTGGGTGTCTGTCCCCCTGCCCTCCTGATGAAAAGGTCTTTCCTAATGCCTCTGCCACCCCAGGACAGACACGGGGTTGGCAGCAGTACAAAGCCTGGGCTCCTTGCACCATGCCATGTTGCTCTCCTTTAGGACATAGGTGCTGGTGTAGAACTTTGCAATTCTGCTTTTGTACAAAAACTTGCAATTTGGTTGAACAAGCCCAGCCTGCCAGTTTCCCTAGCTCTAGGCATGACTGCGTCGTCTACTTTTTTAAGTAATATTCATTTAATCCTCATGTCCATATGTCCTCTACCAATGCAAGGCTCATGCAGCCTTCCTGATCACTAATTCAACCATTGAGGCTGTGGTACTAATATCCGTGGAAGTTAATTGAAGTCGCGCTGTGTACTGCTTCCTCAGTGACATCCCTCCTCAGGCCATGTGTGTCCATCAGCTCTGTGGTGCAATGTTAGGGTATGCAGCATTATGGCATACATCCAGCAGGGGATCGGGGTTTTCTGTCTGAGAGATGGAAAAACTGCCTTGCCATGGGAGACATGAAAAGCTAATTCTATTTAATTTATTCAAGAAAATAAAATATGTGGATAGATTGTACCCTATATGTAACTTTTTGAGTCTGCAATTTCCAAAAGTAGAGGAAGATCTGGAAATGAAATTTACTTTTTGAATCACTTGAGTAACTGAAATATGGTTGTGGAGTCATGTTCATTGTCAGAAATCTTTAAATTGAGCTGGAATGTCTTCTGCAAAAGTCTGTATCTTCCATCCCAAAGTCCAGTTACAGGTCTGATGTGAAAATACTGGAGTTAAATTCTGGAGGCGTGGAGCCACAGCAGTTACTTGCAGTTGTCCCTTCTGTTGTTGGACCCCTTGGATTTCACAACATATCCAGATAGTTTAGTTTGTAGACTCAAGGTTCCCCGTATATTTCATGCCTCTAAATATCTCAGCTACGCAACAACAAAAAAAATCCAGCAAATTAAGGATCGGTTCTTGGAGCCACCAGGAAGACTAAGAAGTCGCCAGGGCCACGGTTGGTGACGCGAGTTCAGCAGGACTCCCGTTGGGCGGTCATGCAGGTGGGTTGGATCCAACGCCATGACTGACGTGTCACCTCTGCCTACGCTAGGCCTCCCAAAGTAGTTAATATGCACTCTAGTCTAGTGATTCGGGGTGTAGATGCCTCCGTATCATTCATTTCCTCTTTGTCAATATTAACTGATGTGTTAGTGATTAAGTTCAGCCAAGGCATTATTGCATCGTCATTAATCATGCCTACATCTGTCATAGAAGTCATTAGAAGGAACCCGTCAGAGCTATTTTTATACCCCATTTAATTTTCATGCAGGCATTGCATTTTAATTCTTGTAATGTATCTTGACAATGATAAAAATTTGCATATCTTCATTCACTGAAGAGGATCTATTAGCCAAAGCACAAATAAACGCTGTTGCTGCCACGGGGCTTTCTGTAGGAATTGGATTCCGATGACCATGTATTTATGCCCACATACATGTGCTACATTAAAAGGAATCACTTCGCAGGTAGAATTACTACCCTGGACAATTCTAATTTGTTGGAAATTAAACATAAGTGGTTGATTCTGGCTGCTACATGACATAAATTACTAGCAAATTGCTCTGTAAGATTTCATTATAAAGTACATGCTGTTGTGAATGATTTGCTGCTTTAGTCCTGAACTTTTATTTGTGTGCCAGCGCTTGAAGGACAATGGCAGAACTTAACTTTTGTTTTAAGTCACACAAATCTAGAACTGATGCTATTTACTTGTCTTATTTGGCCTTTCAAATCTTCTTTCATTTACTTTTATCCAAAAACCAAGCACAAAAGGGACTTTTTGACATATGTTAGGATCTCGCATTAATGCTGCAGAGTATTTTTAGTAAATGCAAAGCAACATTAAATTCAAGGAGCTTTTCCTGGGCTGGTGCAAAGCACTGTAGCGCTACTGGCTTTAGCTGAGCAATAACAATGCTTACGTGGAGCTCCTGTGAGAATAATAGTTCTGAAATGTGATGGTAGTTCCAGCAGGAAGATTTTATATTCATGGATTGTTAAAGCTGAAAAAAACTTCATCACGATCTGCATAACAGTTCTCTTGGCAAATCTGGTTTTAAAGACTATTCCACTATGCACCATCAAGTCATTCTGTGGCTAGTGAGTTGCACTAAAATTTGAAGGCTTTGGCCGTCATCTTAACTTCAGTGAGCAGCGACCATCCTTTCAGTATCTGAGTGCAGAATGACTCAGGTGACTCTCACAGGCAACTTTATATTTTGGGGATTTCTCAAGAAATGAGGCGTAAACACACCAACGGTCACTCGCTGAGGAGACCAGCTCCAGTGCAGGTAAGTCTGGTGGCTGAGCTTAAGGAGGAAGCAGAAAGACTCAGGAGCATTTGGGAGTGTGAAAGGGAGATTGATTGGTGGAGCCCCACGTTGCCATCCTTAGGGAAGAAGCAGCAGGAGGGGGCTCCACGAGAGGTAGAGGATCCCCTGCCCTCTTGTCATCACCAAGGAGGGGAACTGGGAGAGGATGGGGGGGAATGGAAGCAGGTACCTGCTCGGGACAACTAGAGAGCCCCCTCCAGATGCCCCCATGTCCCCCCAGGTGCGCCTACAGAACAGATATGGGCCTC
>VXBH01003555.1:57667-87308 GCA_013400035.1 Rynchops niger | reverse complement strand
ACCACCTTTGCTGATGGGCTCAGGCTTGGTCAGANATCAATATCACTAAAGAAGCAATATTGATTCTGATACTAATATAAGATAAAGAAGGATTATACTCAGCCAGTTCTATGAGTGGGAAGCTGTGCACTTCCAGCAGTGAACAGCAAATGTCAGACACAGAGTGCTATGGCTTCAGGAGCAAGGGAAGAGCTCAGGGGTCTGGCACCAGGGCAAGGAGTTCTCAGGATTGCAGCCATCAAGAGAGAGAACGTCTTGGCAAACTTTCTAATTTATATTGAATTTGACATTCATGGTATGAAATAATCCTGTTGGCGAGCTTGGGTCAAGTGACCGGGTCTTGGTCCTCCCCATCCCTGCACGTGGCAAGGCTTGAAAACACTGAGACCTTGAATCCCACAAAGCCTAGCTGGCTATGAGGTAAATATTTTCACAAATTCAGACACTAGAGTCTTCTAAAAGTGGAGTTTTCCCAGGCATTGGAAGAGAAATTAGTCCTGGTCACTCAAATTAGGACAGAGATGTACAGAGCCATCCAGTTTCTTGGCTTTGATCTGGTTGCAGGTTCAGCAAATACAGAACTGAAGTCCTGTAAAAATACCTTAACAAAGGTAAGGTGCGTTGTGAAATTTTCCTACAAATCTCCACTCTGCAGTTGAGTCATCTAATAATGATGCTTTAATGAAGTGTCTAGGGTTGTCTTAGGGTAATTTCTGTCTGTAGCATGTATTGTGTCCTTCAGAAGCACCCTCAGAGGAGGTCATTGCATTCCTGTGGTAGACGGCTTTCCAAATAATTGGGGTGTTACAGTAAGAAAGAGTCCTGGATTGCTGAACAGGATCTCCTCAGAGAAGGTCAGGACATTTATGGACTAGTGTAACTTCATGAATGAAAAGGAAATGTCACCTATTTTGTATGTTCAGACATTGTCATTACTGTCTCATACTTAATTTTAGTCTTCTCCACTTGTTACCTGTCTGTCTGTAATTCTTCTAAGCAGCTTGTTGAGGACAATAACCTGCATAATAGTCTTTGCAGAAGCAATGTAGTGGGTCTCTTCGCTATTAGTAAAGAGAAAATCTACGTTTTTTGAGCTTTTCTGGTCATGCTACATGCTGAAGACATGAAACGTTCCCCGAATAAAGCTCTGTAGCAAAGGCCCAACTACTTTAAGCTGCTAGGAGGCTTAAACAGTACTAAGAGCAAAGCTCTCTCTGTAGTATTATTTTATTAAAGTAAGAATCTTTACCTGAAGTGGTGATACTTATTTTTCTCAGGTAAATGCTTTTGAGGCCCAAGGAGAGAAAGCTTCCAAAGGCGTTAAATGTAGAAATATGAATGCAACAAAGAATCTGAAGCTAAACTGCAAGCACTTGGATTTCCCTGGTGTTTTAAGTATGTACTCAGCTATTTGACCTTGGATGATTCCAATTCCTAAGGATCCCAGCTTCCAAGGATGAGATCCCTCTGTTTAATGATTTGAGGACAATGTGATGTCTGTTAATACTGATACTATGGCTATAACATGTGGAGCTGGTGAGATTTTTCTGTTAGCTTTGTGGTGTATCCAGTAACTGCTGTTCTTAGGAAAGCAAGTGAAATATTTAACTTCTGGTTTCTTCCATTGAAAAGGAAAAAGGGGGAGGAAGAGGGAAGAGGAAAAGCAAACTTAATTGAGGTTGATTGTGAGAATGGATGTAGTGATATCATTATGCACTGCATGTCCTAGAAAGTGCAGTACAGAAGGAATATTTAGTGTACTGCATATTCTGTTTTTCTGTAATCATTATTAGTGGTGATGTTTAATAATAATAGCTGGAGGTGCTGCATACAAAGTTCTTTTAATATGGTAGATATCATTCATCCTATAATCAAAATTAGCATGTGTTTTGGATGTATCTTGTGTTAACCAATAGAAGTGTCTCAAAATTTAAGAAGCTGTTCTGCTGTTTTGTTTTTTTTCTGGAAATCACCATTGACAGAAGTAAAGTTCTTCTGTCTTTAAATAGATACTCATTTTTCTCTTTTCATGGCTAGACCTCATCCAGTATTAAGAAAACTATTTTTAGTGTTTATAGGAGGAGTGTGCTACAACCATTCATCCTCTTGGCTCTGTCAGTTCTTAAACGTGCAAGTCAGGGGAACCATGCTGCTTAGAGGATTTGTTTATGCCTTAGGGTTTGTATACATGTTGGCTTCATCACATGTTTGCAAGGGATAAATATTTCCTGCATCCATACTTACAAAGAGCTTTTTTGCATATAGAGTCATTTGTGACAGCTCCTGAGAATACAAGTGGGAGGGTGGGGGGAGAAGATATGCCTTTTCAGCCTAATTATATTTTGAGTTTCTGTTTTGATATATTTTTAATCTTGTTACTGGTTGATGTAGATTAGTGGTTTTGATGCAGTATATGTCTTCAAAGATATTTTGCAGGTTAACGCAGAAGCTGAACAGCTGGTTGCAGTGAGTTGCAGCTGGTGCACAGGAATCAGTTCAGATATGTTAAAACTTCTCCATTAGAATGAGATGCACTGGTGGATATAGATAAAATAAGCATCGAAACATAAAACACTATGTTATAAAATGCAATTGTACCTTAAAGTGAGACTCAGGATTTAGTAGCTTGTTTAAGGATTCTTGTTTGCTAAATACAGTAGTTTGCAAAAGGGCTATAAACTTCTTGCTGTAGAGTCTGGAGTAGCTTTTAAGCCAGAAAGCTGCTGAAAGAATACAGTAGAAACTGGAAATTAAATGGAGGGCAACATCTGGGGTCTTATTAGTTTAGTGGTAGTCAGCTACAGACTAGTTAATGGGGATGTACTTAATGTGGAGGATTTACAGACCCTAATGGATATGAATTTTTCTGAGAGAAAGGCAGGTAGTTCAGAGCCATTTACAGGAGAGTAAAGACTCAGCTGTTCAGAGATTTTTCGAGATCCGCCCAGGCAGGGTAAATGTAAAACTACGGAAGCTTTCTTTGGTAGTGGGAGGCTCAGACCCCTCTATTCCCATATGGTGAGAGAGACCTATATGGTTTGCAGACTCGAACAGACATTAACAGCTCTGGTGCAGCTTTTGGTAAGGCTTACACAGGTCTACGTGCAAGTGAGGTGTAAATGAATAAATGACTTCAGCAGCTCTATCTGTACATGTGCACCTTTGTCTTATACTGGTGTCATGAGTATGCAGATCCTGCCCACAGTGACACAAATTTGTAAGTGGTGTCCTGGAGCAGTGTCTGCTTACAAAAGAATTTGAATATCAGGGAGTCTTCCATTTTTGGGAGTCTGTGAAGCCTCTGGAATGTTTACATTAGGTTTTCAATGAGACTATTCCAGTGAACTTTCAACCTGTAAAATAAAATCACAACATGCGAAGTAGCATGTCTGAGTTTTTGATATTTTGAGAATTTTTTACTTCTCAAAATGAAGCTTCTAGCTGCTGCCAGGTGAAAGGAGGATGGATTCCTTGCATGCTCCTGATGTGCTTCCTCACATGCACGCTCTGATTCTCCCTTCTGCTTCACATTGATTCCCACTGGGGTAATTTTAAAATTACCTTTTCTGCTTTTTCAAAATTTACAGTAATCCTACTTTTGAAAGTAGTCTTTAAATTCCACAGTAGTGTTCATTGAAAAAAGACTATTTGTGTGGGGTGAAATGATAACACTGAATGTACCCTCATTAGGCACCCATATTTGTTTACTACAGGTTTACGTGAGGTAAATTTTAGGAATACAACTAGTTTGCCTTTTTATATCAACATTTATACAAGTTTTCTTTGCACTAAGGTCCTATGTTACAGTATTTAGAATACTTACTTAGAGTAAGTTGCCATTTATTTTAAAATAACCTGCAAAACTTGAAGCAGTTATGAAATTTGCCTTTATCTGGAAGAAAGATGTTTACATCTCCATGAATTGAATGGCATCACTGTAGTACAGGGTCGCAGGGGTTAACTTCATGTGCTTACACATGAAAATTGGTATGCAAGTGGGAAGTTGAATGCGTGGTGGGAGGCTTTTATTCTTTCTCCCCAAAACAGTTTGGCACAGCTTGTATGAGAGCCTGTATCGTTCTTTTAAAGAACAGTGGGCTCCTGTTGCATTCCTCTTAAACACAACCTCTGTAGTATTTTTAACAGCGAGTAGATTCCTTGTTCATGCGTGTTTCTGAAGAAAAATGACATGCAGATGAGTAACAGTCGTAGGCTGATGCTACATCACATATCTGCTGGCCAGGCTGGTGGGGAAACAAGCAGGATTGTTCACTGGGGACACAAACTGGCATTTCTGCAAAATGTTGCTCTGTTGGGGCTTGTTTTAAGTAGCTTGAACAGCCTTGGGGCACTGAGCTGGTACGGGCCAAAACTGGAGAAGGATGAGATTGAGGGAGTGAGCAGCAAATATAAACCTACACTGCCAAGCAGCAGATACCTGTCTGTGTTGGCATCCTGTTGGAAATGTTTGTGTAGCTCACTGGAACTGGTTTGAAGTGGAGACAGAAGACAAGAAGGAAGGATTTATGAATAAAGAGAGGATCTCCTCTAATTCACTTACATTAAGTTTAGGAGAGTGCTTCAGAGGAGGAAAAAAACAAAACTCAAAGTGCTATGGCTGTGATCTTCAAAACTGGAGATTTTTAGCACAAATTCTTGGGCTATAAATACACAGGGGTGAGTTGCAGGCAAAGTACTGAACTTGCCTTCCCCAGGAGCAAGTGAATTTCTCAATCTCAGTTTCTCAAACTGTGTCAATCTCAGTTTCTCAGACCAGCCTCGAAGTGTTTTGGTTTTCTGGCTGAAATAGGAAGCATGGTGCTAATTTCCGTCACAAAGATGCCACAAGAGAGATGAATCTATCTATATTTATTGGAAGTGTTAATGATGGGGGCTTGTATTATGCTCTAAAATGAAAGACTGCACTGAACTTTCTGCATGCATTTTTGCGATATTGTGATATATGGCCAATTTGATAATGAAGTGGAGACCTTGGTTAACCTGGCTTCTGCAGTTCTGATGCATACGGATCCTGCAAAGGACCTACTGCAAAGGATACTACGCTGTCATGCAGATTGCTTTTGCCTAGGAAGTTCTCAGTTCTCAGTCTGCTGAAACTAAAGGCGCATGCTGAACTCTTCATCTCTGAGGAAATGGCTTAAGAGATGAATTTTCAATGGTGTGTATAAGGGCCGTGTCAACTGTATACTCTTCCCACATTCAAATTTTTAGTACTTGCCCATCAATTTTATATCTCCATGTATTAAGTAATAATTAAAAAAAAAGGCAAACCCATTTTCCGCAATGTTTTATTTCTAGTTATGTTTTTACTAGAGACATATTCTGTCAGTAGCAATGACTTCACCTGTTTATTTGTAAATCTGTGAGCTGTAAGAGAGAGTGTTGGGAATCTAGTGCATGGCTTGTAAGTAGGAAGATTACAGAATCTTCTATTTTTATTTTTTGTTGCAGAAAATACTAAATAATCTCTTTGGACAGAAGAGCTTAGTATGGTGAATATACAAGTAGAGGGGAGGAGGGAATGTGGGGAGAGAGGAAAACTCCTGCCCAGACAACCTTTGAGTTTCTCTGATGAACCAGAAGGGTCTTTAATTGTTTGGTTTTTTTTTTTTTTTTTTCCCCTCTCTCTTGTTCATCATACTTCGTTAAGGGAACAGTCACTAAGGACTTTTTCCCACTTTCATTTTGTGTTGTGTTAGGCTTTCACTCCATTGTGACTGCAATTTTTTGAGAACTGTCCCAGAGCACAGTAAGCTATGATGGTATTTTCATCATATTCTGTACTGCAGTACTGCCACTGGTACAGTGCTTGTCACTGGGCTAAAAAGCCTGATGTAGAGACAAACTGACTAGAGAAGAATTACGTGTGTACCCAAGAGGCAGTTCTTTTACGGCTAGGTTAGACAAACAAGTCAACTTGGGAATAGGTACTTCTCCCCTCTTGTGTGAAATATTTGCTTACAAGCCCATAACATTGCACAAGGCCGAGTTTCTAGAAATCTGTAGCCTTTTTCTAGACAGTGAAAGAAACTCACAGATGAAGTAATGAAGATTTAAGTTGCGATCAAGTCTTCCAGACTGCTTAGAGATTTAATAGCCTGAATATTTTAAACCTCTGGCTGTTTGTGAGCCTAATTTTTTAGGTATTTCCAGAAGACAAGAATTTACTTTACGAGAAGATGTAAAATAAATTGAGGATATCAGCTAATGTATGGACTTGTAGCCCTTGTGTCTTAACCAGAACCAAAAGGAAGAGTGTGATAAGATAGTGTATATGGTTGGAGTACTACAAATAAATCAAAACTAACCACTGTATGAATGTGTGTATGTGCATCTGCGCAAGTAATGGTTTATGGCCAGTAGCCGATGTGTCTTGCTTTCAGATACAGGTAGTTTCATTAGCTCTGGAGGCAGGTGCCTGCATTTGTGTACTCTAGGTGGCCAAGATCCGTGCAGTGCCTGCCATGCTGAATGGCCACGGAGTGCAGAATAGGTGACTGCTTGAAGTCGTGGGCAGAAGGTGATCTACTTATTTGTTTTATCTCTTTATTTTGCACCTCAGAAGCATGTTTTTGATGTTCATTCTAGTCAGTTGCACCTGCCCAGATCTCAGTGTGGGGTCTTTATGCTGCTGACCCACCAGCGTGGTGCAGGGAGAGGGTGTGTGGGTATCTCCTGGCTGGCTGTAGGGAGCGGAGCCTCATCCTGCACCTGGGTTAGGCTCCACTGGTCCCCAGGAAGAGAGCCTGAAGCACAGTAGCATGTTGTCATAGGTTTTCTTTAGGTCAAGCTTTATCACTCCTGTAGCTGGTAAAGGAGAAATATGGGGTCAGAGGGAGAATGTTTAATCCTTCTACCGCTTTCCCTCAGGTTTCTCCATCTTGCTGCTTTCCTAGGTGTCAGAGCCCATTTTTTATTCAGCTTTAGGCATGCGCGGACCAAGAGGAAGCATCAGGATTTAGGCATCACCATGTGAGACACAAAAGCAACCCAGGCTGAAAAGATGAGAGATTTGTTTATGTAAATATAAACCCAAAATATAAAGAATAGCATGGGGCATGAGGTGTGATCACAAATGCTGTCAACACTTTTCAGTGTTAATAATCAGTTTTTTGGCTCTAATCCATATCTTACTGAAATAATTTCCAACTGACTTCAAATGCAATTGTATTGAAGACTTTGAGAAATCACTCTAAACCTCCCGTATGCTTCTAGTGTATTATGTAGAAAAAGTAAAATTTTTGATTTGAAACTGATGATCACTGAAGAACCTATTGCCCGTGGGATTCCCAAGATTCTTCAGGAGTGGAGATTTATATCTTGTGGAGCCCTTCTGAAGCCAGTAGCATCTCTTACTGGCTTCAGCATTTATTCCTCAAGGTAACTTTGGAAATTCAGGACCTAGTGGTGGGCACTGGATTGAATGCCAGGTTTAATTTAACCCTTCTTTGGATGGAGGTGCACGAGATAAGCGTTTAATCAGGAAGGAAGTATTTTTTGTTGCTGTAAAGAAAATTGCTCCTTTCTCTGAGAAAGAAAACTGCCCTTTCTTTGAGAAGGTAAGTGAAAGCCCTTCACTGAAAAGGCTGATCACTGAATAATTTAAGGGAAGGATCACGATGAACTTCCTTTCTGGTAACCTCAATAATGCATTTTGGTTTTTTATGTTCACTTTCAATATGGATTTAATAAAAGGGTTTTAAAATTTGAAAAATACCTATGATTAATTTTGCTTCTATAGTTTAGCATCATATTCTTCAGACCTTATTTACAAAACTTTCATTGATTGCTTCCCCTCAGTACTGATGTGATGTGTAAAGATGGTCAGAACTGTCAGTACTATGAAAGGAACAAGAATTTCCCATCTGCTCTTGTAAATATATATTGTAATTAGATTTTCCTGTGTTTTTGTAAGTGTAAGTGCTGTCAAGCCATCAGTGTTCAGTGCCAGTGTTCAGTAACAACAGAGCATGAAAATGTGGAAAGAGGCCATGCTGGCAGCAGTGCTGTCCATTACAAGTTTTACCTTAAACAGCAGAGAAGAAAATCTTGCTGTTACAGTTCATTGAATACGGGAAGAATGTGCTTGATGTTAGCAGTAGGCTCGTTTCTCTTGCCTGCCCATAATGGTCACTTGCGCTATAAAAAGAGATCTTCTAAAGCAGATCATGATCCAAGTAAAAATCTAGTATCCACTGTATACTTCTGTGGGTTTTTTTATTTGGTTGGTGATTTGTTTTAGTTTAAATTTTCCTGGCACCTTTTTCATGTCAAGATCCAATTTTTGTCGGGTTTTGTTAGTTTTTTTTTGGTTGTTGTTGCTTGATTTGTAAAGGTATTTTCAAGGGCCAAGTCTCCAGCGAAGGAAATAGGTATCTGCTCTTGAGATCCTGGCGAGGTCTGTTAATTGCCATGAGCTGTGGAGCATATGTTGTTCCCTGTTAGATCTTCGTGCGATGACAACGCAGAGGAGAAGAAGTGAGGAAGAAGCGGTGGTAAGTGGATCCCTGAACTGCGTGAAGCCACGGGGCAGTTCCCGTTAGGGGCAGTGTGCCGAGGCATGGCTGCAGTACTGGCCAGAATTTTACTTTGAGTTGGGAAAGCATTTCATTTCCTCGTTTACTGCATAAATCATACATGCAAAACCCATTTGCTTCATCTTTGTGCACCAGAGGAAAAGATGGCTCTAAATGCTGGATTTTCTGTTTCCACTATTTTATTTAAATTACTTTATTTTTTGGCTTTAAGCAGCAATTGTTCAATAAATACTCGGTGATAAATTAGTTAAATTTATTAAAATGATAACTACAAAGAGTTTTTTTTCCCTTTTCAAATTTTTAAATAAAGAAAGTCAGTATCAAGTTCCTGTAGGCTGAGTTTTTTTAGAATGTGCACTTTCTCACTTGAAGTATCTTTTGTAGCATTAGGTGTGCTAAAATGTAAAGGTTAAAGACTGGCATTTCCTGGAAAGAAAGATCAAAGAGCATAAGGATTGTGCAAAATAGAGATCAGTTGTGTTACTCAGTTTCCTAGGGAATTTCAAAGAAAATTTCAAGCCCTGCTACTTCTGAAATATTTAAGATTTATGCAATTTATTGGTCAGCTTACTTTTGAACTAATGAACATAAAAGCAGAACTAATTAATTACCTTTTTCATCTCTAGAAAACTTTAAACTTAATCATAATTAATGAAATTAATACGCAGATGTCTTCGGTTTACATGAAAGAAGACTGAAGAACCGAGGCTACCACTTTCTGTTTCGTTGCATAATGTACTCAATCCATTTGCCTTGAAGATGCCATTCCTCTTGTTCTTCTGGTTCATGTTCATACCTTCGCTGAACAACTCTCTGATGTAATTTCCCACGACTGCACCAATTGACACTGGGAACAAACCTACTTTTTCTAGCTTCCCTTTGGGAATACAGTCAACTTTTCAAAGGCTCCTGCTGCAAGTAGGTTGAAGGGATCCAGCAATCTCTGGTCAGTAGCTGTTTCATCCTTGGTAGTTCCCATGTGTATCTTGGGATGCTGTGAGTGCTGCATCTTCATGCTCGTGCATTGTAATGCTCCTTTGGGCTGCTGGTTAGCTGCTGGTAAGAAGCTATTTGTGTTTGCCCTGTCTCTTTCAAGTGGATGCCTCTGGGGTATTGCTGAGTCTTGTGCCTGCTGACAGTTTTTCTGGTTTTCCCCACCCTGCACTGGGGACATGCAAGTGGACAGGGTAGTCTAGGCCCACATCTTCCCCTCTGCAAATCTGCGGCTGGCCCTTCTTGTACTTCTCCTTCTCATATGTCTGTGATATGACCACGATGCTTGCATGTACTTCAGTGCTGCATCTCACAATGTTAACACATCAGAACCAGAAAAAATTTAAGTCAAGTGTAAAGAAAATAGGTAAGCATGTTAATGCAAAGTGAAGCACAGGAAAAGGATGACCCTGGCTTGCTCATGTTACATATACCTTGAGTTTTATTGAGACCAAGATGAGAGAACTTAAACACTGAATTCTTTATTGCACTTCAGGAGTTGTGTACAAGTTTGAGCTCCATAAATTAGCATGAAGAGGTCCTTTTGTGATGCGCGAATAGCAGCTTGCGTTGTAGGCTGAGATGCTAGCCTGAGACTGCAAAATGCTGTGTGGTGCCTGCTTCTTTTTCTTTCCCCCCACTCCGAGCTGTAAACTTATTCAGTTTTCATCAAATGTGAAGTTAGTGGGGCGTCTGACCCTTGCAGAATTAAACTCTGAATTTTTAAAAATAAAACCAGTAAGGCTTGCAGGGTGGGGTCCAGGATGTATAATAAATAACTTAAAAATATGTTCCTTTGCAGGAGGGATCCCCTAAAATCAGCCTTTGAGCTGGTATTCTGAAAATGCAATTTGAAAGTATATTGAACTACATTATTTACTCAGTTGGGAGGGTTCAATAAACTTCTCAAAATTCTTCTCAAAATTGTTTTTGAAAGCAATGAAAAATTTGTCATGGTAGCCTGAAAGTGTGTGTTGCTAGGCCAGAAGCTGGTGTTGCTGTGGCGGCAGCAGCATGTTGTTTTATGCTGATTCTGCTGCCGCTCTCACGGTTACGTGCTTTAGGCGTGGGACACCCTGAAGTGAGTTAGTATTGAGAGTTTGAAGGTTATCCTTGCTTTCCACCATCTGACTGGTAAAGCTGGTGTAGAGCCAGCCTCAATAAACTCTCTCAAGACAAAGCTGAGTCTGTTGCTGCGTGCATCCCATAGTGCCCTTGTAGTCTTTCCCTCCTCCTTTATCAGGGGTGATTCTGCTTTCCTCTGCCCTGTATCACAGTGTCCCGGCAGTGGAGTATTCTGCTTGTCCTGGGCTGTAACCCAAATGACTGCCTGGGGGATACAAATGTTGTCCGTATTTCCTTTCTGTGATCTTTAGGATACTTTGGACTGTGACTAATGGCCAGTGTAAGACCTTGAATTTTCTGTGATCTTCTCTGAGAAGCCAGTATAGGCAAGAAAGTTTGCAGTTTGCCTTTTTTATTTGCTCTTTGATACTTTGGGCGGGGGTGGGGGCAGGGTTTTTCTTCACTTGGGACGAATGCAGGAAAGAGCTAGTGTGCTTCCATGGTTATGTTTCGGAGGGGAGACATGCTCTGGCATTCAGTGCTGCTGCTCTTGTCAGTTTTATGCTCTTTTTGACTAAATACATTTGCTCTTGAAAAGGAAACAAATATGTAACTTTATTACTTAGATGTTGTCCGTGAATGTACTAGGCAACCGTTAGATGTTCTTGTAAGTAGACAAATTTCCTGGTCCATCCTTCATGCGGCTCTTTTCCAGAGGAGTTAGGTTGTATAATACCTATGGGTTTTTTTGCATCACGAGGAGACAATCATAACATCCCTTATTAAGATGAAATGTTAATAAGAATTTAACCTCTGCAGAGAGGCCGATTCATTGTTCAGGCTAGTCTGGAGCAAGACTGTCTTCTTGACTGGAATACTGGGTAGTGACTGGAATAGTGGATAGAGTGGATGGATGATTAGATTATCTAACTGCATAACACAACTAAGCCCCCAGATGTTTTTATTTCTGTGTTTTAGGGTGTTCAGTGCTGGAAGAACTTAACAAATCACTATACCAAAATAGGCATCAAAACATGAGGAAGTGGAATACGGCTTTCTTTGCACATGAGAAAAAAAAAAATGATAGGAAAGCAAGTGGTAAGGCAGAAAACTGTCAGAACATAATTCATTGAATCTAGGCAATTTGTCAGTAAACTTCCTTATTACCAAGCACTAAAATTTACTAAAATGGAAAAGATTATCGGGTGTTTATCATAGATTATCAGAATAAAGGCTATTTATACACTTGGTGTAGCATTCAGACAGGAGATATTTTTCTGTATTGTCTTGCTGCAGCAGTTGAAAGCAATGTTGATATTCACAGCAAAACATTTTTTTTTTGAGTTTATATTTTATTGTTTGAACCCATTAAGCCATCTCAATAAAATGTGGCATACTTATTCCTAGATCAGATGTAATGCTGTAATAAATGTATTCATTTTTTCATTTAAAAATTGAAATCTGTGATGCAAATGACCTTTAGATGTTTGCTTTTTCACACTCTAGGCAGAAAAGTATTGCATTAGGAAAGCTGAATCTTTGTCCTTGACATGGATTAATATCTCTGTGTTCAAGAGAAAAGCTGAGTTGAGTCTAATTTATGTAGTCCTGGCAGGATACTGTTGAAGGCTGATTGTTGATACTGTTTTGGTTGCACTAGTTCATTTGCTGCATGTCATGCAGCATATTTGGTATTCTTTTCCAACGCTGCCAGTAGCAAGGATATGAAAATCACCCCATAAATGGCAAGATTGGCTTGTAAGAAAAGCAAACTGTATTTACACACAATGCAGTTTGCCTCGTTTTTTACTTTCTGGTGTTTTGAGGGGAGTGGGTGGGTTTTCCTTAGCTTGGGACACATGTTTTCCTTTTTACTTCTTTGAAGTTCAACCAGGGATTCTTGTCCAGTCTTACGGCAGCTGACGCTTTCAGGAGTAGATCAAATACCACAACAGTTTTAATTCAATAATCATTGTCAGCCCCCAAGTATCATCCCCAAGCCTGGGTGATGCACAACAGGAGACAGATAGAGAAAGGTAGGATGGCTGCCACCTGATCGTGCAGTTGAGAGGTTGAGACCTGCTCATGTTGTACCACTTGCTTTGGGATATCGTGATTTTTCTTTTGGTGATCAGAGATAAAAACTGAAAAGTGTGAATATTTAATTTGTCAGAGTCTGTTTTTCATGTGCACAATGTAGTTATCCAATAATATTTTCACAAGTGGAGAATCTTTATGTGTTAGCCTTCTGGTAATTTCAAAGCTCTCCGTCAGAGGCCATAGTTCAGAGTAGCAGATGAGGAAAGGCGAAGCAAAGTGGGAAATGTTCTGATTTGAACAGATGAGAGCCTGATGTGGGCCACATGGCATCGTAACTGGGTGGAATTGCCACCCAGTGTGGGCAGGGTCCGTTTTCTCTGCCTGTTTTCTTCTTATCTGAGCTTTTTTAGGGAACTTGACAAACACAAAATTCAGCTCAAGTGTTCAGTGTGTGTCTCTGAGGATTTCTCTTGTTTCTGCCAAGAGGGAGGAGCCATGCATATTTCCCCCCTTGGTGTAAGGTACCATTAGAAAGTTGTTGTGCCATCGTGAGTTGGGGACCGTCACTGTCACACAGCCAGGGCTGACATCTGGTGCCCTGTGATTTCAGTGCACAATTTTGTCCCGGGGCAAGCTGCCTGCCTGCCTTCTGTTTCACTAATCTGTCACGAATTTACTGGAAAATGGGTGTTTCCACTGCCAGTACAAAAGGGATATCCATACCCCTCATTCTTTCCTTGGTGCTAGCTCTGCATCAGCTGTTGGAGGGCAGGGCAGCAGGCACCAGTGCAGGAAAATCGCTATGCTTTGGGAACTTTTGTGCAACTGTGCTTTTTGTTGCCTGAGGTCCATGGCATGTGTGCAGTCTGCACAAGTCAGTGCAGAGGTGCTTCTGGGGATGGGAAGAGTGCCCAAAATGCAGGGGGGACAAGATCTGTACTTGAGCCAGGGGGCTGAAAACTCACTGGACTCAGGAGAGCTGTTTGTGCATCAAATAATGTCTTTGACCCGCTATTACAAGAAACTGCAAGCCTGGATAGGATGCCTAAACTTCACAGCGGTTCGAAATATCAGAAGCTGTTGGGATGGTGAAGTTTTACGTAATTTTGAAGGATGATGCTGAAAAACAAGCCAGATGTTTGAAATAGATTCTTATGTACTTATATTGTATCAAGACTATAGTTTGGTTGGTCTGTAAAAAGTTTCAGCCAATATGGTGCTTCAAGTTGGCTGCTCATAGCTGTTTTAAGGACTCGATAAAATGAGGATGAGATTGAATTTAAAAATTTTTCTGGAAAAGCTGTGCTTAAAACTTTGGAATGTGTTCTGATTTATAAGAAAGTTGATATTATTGAACATGACAGCATATATGTTTTTAAAAATAACAGTTTTTGAATGCTGTCAAATAGATCACGGTCCTTCATTAAATCCATTTGATCAAAAGAGATTGTTCTAGATAGACAGCTCTGGTTTTTTAGTATTTTTATTTTAGTAACAATGTTCGTAGGGAATTATGGTGCTACATGGTGCTACGCTGACAGTTCAACTGAATCATGATTTTTTCGAAGTTGGTTTTGTAAAGCTTGTAATGCAGTAGAACAAACCAGAAACAGAATCCACAGCTTTTCAACCTCTGGGTTTTTTTTAAATTTTTTTTTTTTTAGCTTTAAATCAAGATTGACTGCCTTGGCTGAAGACACGCTGTAGAAAAAAATGCAATTATTGAGCTTGACAAAAGATAAAGCTGGCTGGTATGAGACATAAATTGGATAAAATTGTATATTCCAAATTATACAGACAGTCAAATGATCTAATGGCCTTCTCTAATTTTAGAATCCTTTAGTCCTTTTTCTTGACATCTTTCTTGTATATAAAGTGTGTATGTGTGTGTATGCATAAAAAAGTTTTGGCACGTGTATATGTGAGAGGTATCAAAGATGCATTATAAGCTAGAAAAGGAAGTGCCTTTTATGAGCTGAATACATGATGACGGTCAGCATTGGCCATTGCTGTTATAGGATCTTAATATTTCAAGACTAATATCTGCTGCTTTCTAAGATGGCTATGTACGAATATGTACTGCAGGGACTCAGTGGGGTCACTGTTTAAATAGGTAGTCATGTGTAGAAGTAAATACTGGCATTCAATTACTGAAATGCTCCTCAACCACACAGTGAAGCTGTGTCCAGCGTATTGGCAGTTGGGTGCCTTGATGTGCTCTTCCCAGCTGTGTGGACTGCGGCTGGCTGCCCACTGTTGCATGGCAAAGAGGAAGATGGGCAGGACTGGGAAGGTTTAAACCAAAGAAGTCCAGGTTGTGGGACAGGGCAGCACAAGAGCAGGGTGTCACTCCTGTACTCAGGTTTAAACGCCTTTGAAAAAACGGGATCTTCCACCTTATCTAGAAGAATACATCATGGTTTACTGGGTCTCCCATGTCTTTGGTACATTTATACTTCACTCTGGTACTTTCTCATCTGATCTGGGAGAGCAGTCCTTTCCCTAAGGGGTCTTTGGAGAACACATGAAGATGGGTGGGTTTGGGTTACTGACAGAAGTGCACTTGGTGGTGGTCTTCCCCTGCTTCTCTGCATTCCCTCTGCTTTCTGCTCACCCTTGTGCTTGGGGCACACGGCCAAGGATGGCTCCTGCATCCCACAGGAAGGGTGCAAGGGCACTGAAATGCCTGGTACATCTCTTACTGTTTCCCATGCTGACTTGTTTCTTACTTTATTTTTCGCAAAGTCCTTTTTGCTTCACTGTGTCAGGCAGAAAGAGAAATACAAAAAGTTGCCTTGTGCTGTAAGATAAAGGTACCTTTTCTTCTTCGGTGTCATCTGCTCATTTATGTAACTTCTCCAGTTTTGAAAAAGAGGATCATTATAAAATAATTGCATCCTGAGGTTTTGCAGTCAGTTTTGGCACAGCAGGTAGGAAGCTGTCAGAGCTTCTTAGCTTGTTATAATCTGCATGTCAGCCTTGTGCTGGCTCTAGCTCTTTCTTAAGAGACTTTTTAAGAGATTTTTTTTCACATAAGCCTGTAGCAGCTATAGATGATCTGGGTGAAGAGAGGGGGAAATGTAGCCTTAGTCTACTCCCAAATTACAAGAGGTTCAGCACAGATCTTTCAGCACTTAGAGGGGAGAAAAAGAATCCTTACTTAACTTTTTATCTTGAGATAATATTCAAAGCTGTTCACTCCTTTGTCAAGTTGCTCAGTTTTCGTCCTGACATTTCCTGTGGCTCAGCTTTTACTCTAAACGTGATAGGAATGTACAGAGAGACCTTTCTGTTGCAACTGGTGACCTAGGAACCAGCTGTAGAATATATTGATGAACGTTACTGTACATTACAGTTTTTGACAGGTCTCCCTTAACCACCTGTGTAAGAACAGGACTTTATTTAAAAAAATTTGCTTTGGTGCTTAAATACCTGTAAGCAAGGCACTTTTACATATTTTTTTCTACATTGCTAAATTGCTTACAGAATGTAGTTTTCACTGCGTGGCCTTCTTATCTACCACTGCACATAGTAAAATGAATACAGGTGATCTCATTCAGTATCTTCCTCTGGTCTTTTTTTGTTTTAATGAGTTTTGTGTTTAATTGCAATAGGCAATGTGGATAGCTGAGAGAAACCTGTTGGTGTGGATAAACATCCTCTGCATCATATGCAATAAACTGAGTGACTTTTAAATGCTTTCCTTAAATGACAGCTACTGTGGACCACGGCAGACAACTCACAATGTTTAAACATGTATTCTGAAGTCTTTTTTTTTTTTTTCCTTTTCTCTTTTCTTTCCCTTCAATTTCAGCAGAGACCTAAAATGCTACAAATACCAAAGGTGGCAAATTGTGCCCTGAATAGATCTACACAGTGTTTCTGTGAGGTCAGGGTTTGCACTGGTAAAAGTCAGTTGTCATCTGGTATGTAATTGAAGGCTTTACTTTCCAGTTACTGGGTGTAAGAAATGTTTGCAGTGTCCTAGGATTTATTTTGGAGGTGGGGATCTTAAAAGAGACACAAGAGTAACTACTGTGGAGAAGAATCAAGTTTGATGGGTTCCCAACTTTGTCAAAAAGGATGCATTTTAATAGTGTGACGATATGTACCATGACTCAAAAGATGTAGAAAACAGACCAATTACTGAAACAGTAAAAAGCTAGGTCAGTTTGCCTTTGATCTCTGCTGAGTGCGTGGGAACAGGAACAGGACAGAAAGATGAAGATGAATCTGACAGAGTAAGGGAGAAAAGTGGAATCTGGTAAGGGAGAAACAATTCATTTGTTATGGGGCCTGTAAAATTTATTGCTTTGTTATCTTCTTTTTTGCAGCTGAGGCTAATGGAACAAGCCTGTAGAACCCTCCGTTTGGATTTTTGCCAGCCATTAATTAAAATGTGGTGTGTCTTCTGTGGTGATATTTAAAAGAAATTAAGAAAGAATTTTTGGTTTAAATCTGGATTATATTTAATTGTTCGTGAAAGACTAAAACTTACTGTAGTTGTAATTTTGTAAGGTGATGGTTTCAAATGCAAGGGGAATTCTGGCTGTGCTATCAAATGGAGGTTTTATTTTAGGTAGTGCTAATGAGGCAGTTTGTGTGGGTTTCAAGGACTGAATGACCTCTAGAAAGAGAGAAAGAAAGAAAAAAATCAATCCAGCTCCCCCTACTACAAAAAAATTGCGAACTGGGAACTTTTTTTTTGGCATAGAGACAGAAGCTTGCGTGACACAGGGAGTGAGTTCTTCCTCTGATGCTGATAGCTTTTATTAAATACCATTGGGGTCCATTGGTGTAGGCACTGTGTCCAAGAAATGCTTCTGGAGGACTTCTTTCTCCAGTGTTTTCAATCAATCATAAATTTGCTTTTCTGAAGACTGGATGTTTAATCTCACAGATTTAATGTAGTTTTTTTTCCTTTGCAACAAGCGTTTAACAGCTGGGATTATTACAAGGCGGGGGGAAAGTATTGATGAAAAGTTCTTTCCTGTGTAATTATTTCTGTCAGGAAAATATATTTATGCATGTGTGTCTCTAAAGCACTAGTTGAGCAGTTTGAAAATAGTTTTTCATGGTAAAATTATTCTTTCAGCTTGCCCCAAAAGAGTAAAGGAATAAAACACTTTGGAGAGTGGGAAATGGCCCAACATGACCCTTGAAGTTACAAAATTTGTGCAGTCAAAACACATGGGAAAAGTGGGAGACCATAGTGCAATATTTATTAAATAAAGACGAAAGAGTTTTCTCAGAAACAAGTTACATTGGGCAGGTGAGCGAGATGAGTATTTGAAAAGAAAAAGTGTGTTGATGGACTCTAAATTAGTAACAGGTGGGAGAGCTTTTTGTGCATCCTTACCCTCTTGCATTCCATAAAAACCTTTTTGGATATCCTGAGAAGGTAGTATGACAAGTGTCCTCTGAGGCATTAATGATATGATTATACGGTATGAGTATCGGACAGTTCAGGTTCAGAGCATGGTGAGGATTCCTCAGTTAGCCAAAAGTTTTTATCTAGGCCATTATCACATGGGATTAGCGGATGAGTTGCACTTTCAGCTGGTGCACTGGGAGCCGTTGACTTCGTCACTGTGGCTGAGGGTCTTGTCTGTCAGGAGACATTACCTGTGATTTGCAGCACTCGTAGAGATCCAGTGTGCTTCAGAGTTGATCTCACCAGACCACTGGCTAGACAGCTGCGTTGTGATTCTGGAGTAATCCACATAATGGTGGATAAAATTCCCATAGTATCTAGTCATATATTCTGTTCTTTATGTAAGCTCTTAGCCTCACACGTCACTCTAATAGCCTTTCAAATGGGCATTAATTCAGCAGTTAGGAAATCTCTCCCTCTGGGGATTATGTTCCGTTATCTTCCTTTTCTTTCTCCTTCCCTCCCACCCAGTGGGTGCACAACCCATGTCATGTTTGGGAGCTGTATTTCTCCGAGAGAGGAGAGGAAGATGGGGGGTAACTCCAAGCTGGGGGGGTGAGGGAGAACAACCGAGGTGTCATTACCCGTGCTTACAGGGGCACCAGCTGCCTGACAGCAACAGCAGCTCCCCTGCTCTGCTCATCTCTTCTTCCAACTTGTCCTTCTCTGCTGTGGTCGTACTTTCCCACCTGGGGTGGGAAAAACATTGTGGCTGTTCCATCATGACCCTCACCATGGCTGGGGTTCAGTGCCTTCATCTGAGCCCTGAAATGTAGCCGTGAAGGGGAATTCTTGCCTCTCACCAAATGGTTGGTTTTCTGTGAGCAGCTTGACTAAGCTGTGTCTCACACCATGCTGATCCTCTCTTCTGCCTGATGCTCAGGGAAGCGTCTTGTTTGGCCAGAAGTATTTTTGGTTGCTTTTCTTTTTTAAAAGCTTGTATAAAAAGGGCATGTGGCTCTGTATCATTTAGAAAAGGTATAGTTAAAGAATGATACCTGGAGCAGAATATGGGGGAGGCCTCATTTTCTGGGTCTGCTCAGCCCACCAAGAAGATTCAGTATTGCACGGGGCCAAGGGAGGATTGTTGAACCGTACCGAGGGACAACAGGCAATTTTGTCAAAATCCTGATTTGGCTTTTAGGTTGCTTTGTGGGTGGGGGCTGAGAACTCATTCTTGAAATCTGCTTTGATGGATGTGGTATGGGGGTGTGTCCTAGCTGTATCTTCCAAGGTAGTTTTGATGAGAAGGATGCAAGAGGGAAAGTGGAGTTAGCTTTGCTGAACTATGCTGGATATTGGGTAAAATGTTAGATTTGTTGAAAGAAGCACTCAGTTCCTTTTAAGAAATCAATAGGGCTTCAGATAGCATCATGAATGCTGCGCTAATGGAAGCTGTTACCAGAAGTGAGCAGTTAATGCTCCAAGCCTTCTGTGAGGCCATCACTCCAGGGATATAAAACCTAAATGGCCAAGTGTTGGCCATATGCAGAGGGACAGGAAACGATGATGAGCCCTGTAAATGAATATTGCATTTGTGGTTTCTCCAGTGCCTGCCTGCCTGGCTGGTGGTGACTTTTGAGAACTGCAGTATGTGAACTATAAATATTTCTTTTTGTCATTTGTAATTTACTCATGGGTCAGAGTAATTTACTTGCAGAATAGCACTGAGGTTGAGAGCTGATAGTGTGAAGGCTGTTATCTGTGTTCACTCTGCTGTCCAGGTTTTACTGGAATACAATTTTCATTTTCTATATGATTTTGTATTTATGGTAGTTTCCATTGCATGGACCTGGCACCATGTAATTTTTCTGTGGTGTAATTGTTTCTTTTTCCTTTCATCTTTTGTTATTTGCCCACTATCATCCTACAATAACCTCTAATTCAAGAGAGGCCAAAAATGTTCTGTTGTGTGGACAAAACTGTCCATCTGTTGCAAATGAATAGCGCAAAACTGAAGAAAAATAAGTAACCTTGAACAACCATCTTCACTTCCCTACCGAGGGAGCACACAAGAGGAATCATCTTTGACAAATATATTTCTGACCTCACTACAGCAGATATTTCTGGGTAAATTTTCAATGCTGTGTACATTTAGCCATGCAGCTTCATTTAAGATTAATAGAGCTTCCACAGCTGTATCCACGCATACAGCCTTGAAATTGCTCCCCACTTACTTCTTTTCTTCTTAGCATAGACATTTTTCTCCTTTTTTCTTTGTTTTCTCCTTTATCTTTGAGATGTATTTGTATATTTTTGCCTGAATGAAAGAGTAGGAAAAGGCTGATTTGAGGGTTGTGGGTTTTTTTTTTTTTTAATTTAGTTCTGTTAATTAATATATAGCACTTGGGGCTCAACTGATAATTAGGGGCTCAGAAATTTGAGTTTAAAGACTGATATCTTTGTAAAAATAATGTTCTTCAAGACCCATTCCAGGTTAGCAAATGAGTTCTGTAAAACCAGAATGGTACAGGTAGTATGAGACTCAGGCGTGAAGCATTCTTGTGAGCAAAGGTTATCACTACTGACTAGTAATTCCCTATGAAATAAAAGTGGCATTAATTCTCTAATGCTTTCACTCATGTATTCACATACTTTTCTTTTTTTCCCTGAAAGTCTTTCCCACACTTCAAATGTGGGTAAAATAAGATGGTAATTCAAATGTGAAGTTTTAGTTCTGTTAGGTTTGAGTGAGTCAATGTTGTTGCATCACTGTGAGTTTCTACCATATACATGTCTGGGGAGCTCTGTGCTGAAATTATGTTGTGAAAGCATTGCAACTAAATGGAAATGTATTCTAGTTGCTTGTCTTATTAGGGGGCTTATTAGGAAGAGATGCATCTTCCACGAGTTTTATTCAGGAAGCAAGTAGATAAATAAGACCAAGTATAGTTCTTCCCCCAGTACACTTTTGTACCATAAGGTGTGTTTCTGCTGTGTGCATTACTGTGTTGACTTGTCAGTCTCCTCCCTAGAGGAGGATTTTGCTGTACATCCTTCCATTCTTCCCATTTCCTGAGCCTATGTCTTGTCAGTTTGCTCCACCTGGATGGCAGTTGTAAGTGGATGGTGTTGGGGCTGGATTTCCAACAGTGTAGTAGGGTGCCACTTTTCTCCTTCAGTTAAACAAAGATAATGAAAGCTTTGCTACGGAGAGCACATTCCTTGATTTATTTCTGATGGATTGGATGAGTAATGGAGTTACTTAGAAAGATCTGGACATATGCAGGTAACACCTTTCTACAAAAGCTAATTTCATAACATAGTGAAATAAGTGAATTTATACATAACAAAATGCATTAAGAGACACAGATTAAAAATGCCATGCTCCCCGACGTTCTAGAGTTAGAAAATTATGATACAAATTATGGTTAGGTAATTGACTATACAGAATGAAGTATATCATGTGCAAGAGGTGATTCATATCAAAAAACGTAAATGCCAGCTGCTTTATTGCAATGTCATTTTTTGTGTTTTTCATTAAAAACTATTAGCACTGATTTTTTCCCCCGTGTTTCAGGTTTGTGGAAATACAATTAATTCCTCATTGTAAAGAAAATAGAACTCTGTGATAAATACTTTGCTTCTAAAATAACACCTGCCAGTTCCAAGTTCGGTTTTTATCAGCAAAACTTTGTTGTATTTTTTTATTTTGAAATTTTAACAACAACAAAAAAAGTAAATTACAACTGGCTGTTCTTACAATTGAGAAAATTTTTCACTTAAAGTCTGTATAATAGAATTCCATTGTATTTTGAAGTAGTTTAAAATACCAGAGGGTGCTGATTATAAGCAGGAAGGAAATCCTTTCGAAGGGTTATGGCACTATAGTTGAGGAATGAAATAGACATGTTTTTAATTGTTCTTTATATTTTGAAGGCATTATGCAATGTCTAGTTCTTGTGAAATATCTACAAAAGGATATTCCTGTGGCTGTTTCCAAAAACAGCAAAGAAGGCAGAAAAGTTGTCTGTGTACCTGTCTTGTGAGTAGTTACTGTCATTTGCAATCTCAGTGAATCCATAAATCCAAAGAGCCGTAAGAAATTTGCTCAGGGTGTTGGAGGTTGTCTGGGTTAGGGCTGGCCCAATATTGCCAGCTTGGAGCTGAACTGATTCCACCTCACTGCCTTCGGTTGCTGCAGAATGAGGTTGCTGTTCTTGATGTTGCTATTCGGTTGGGACTTAAAAATTCACCTAGGCGATAGCCAAAATTTGGGCATGCCAAGTTGCTTTCCTTCTCCATTCCCTCAGCCCTCCTCCCCGTTCAGCTCCAACGTGTTGCTATTCAATCAGTCCCATTCCCGTACCACGTGCCCTGGTCCAGCAGTGATGCTCTGTGAACTTTTTTTGCTGTGCCACTGAAAACAAATGCAAATGTGATGACAACTGTCCCAAAACTGACATGAACAGAAAATTACTCCCAAATGTCCTTTTATAGCCACACTTCTGTGTACGAGAGCAGGCCCCACTACTGAACTGTAGAATAATCGTTGATGAAATGGAAGATGTGTGCCTGCTGAGAGTTCAGGTATTTCTGTCATGAAAAGCCTAGAAGAAGTATGATCTCATCACTGGAGGAGGATGTCCAAAGAGGAGACAGAAATGAGAGGTGGCAGTTGAGGAGGCATTTTAGCTCTGTAAATCTCTTGGTTTTTATAATTTTTGTCAAGTATTGTTAAGCAGAACTATATTATTTCAGTTTTCAGTGGGCAAAGCTGCTTTTTCATTAATGTTTTTGCCTTAGGGGAACTTCTTGATTTTGTTCATTTTTCTGACCTGGTTAGGTTTCGTTCTATGATGGTGTTATGATTATTCTTGAATTCATGTATTTAATTTTTTTACATCCAGAGAACTTAAAAATATGTTACCAACTAAAGAAAACAAGCATACAAAATCAAACATTATTCTTGCCTCACCCGTGAGTCTGGACTTTACATTTCGTTAAACATAAATACTGGTTAAATTGTGGTTTTACTTTACTTTTTTTTTTTCTTTTTTCTTTTTTTTTTTTTTTTTTGCATGGACTTACACTGAACTAAGCACTTAACTATGTGAGCAGCTTTACACAGAGGTTCACTGTTGGGAACTGTTTGCACAAGTAAAGACACTTGTGGGATGAGGATTGAAATCACCGGTACAAATAAACACTGTGTTTATGACGGCACTGCTTCTTAGTAATGTCAGTCACTTCCTGACAGAGATAACCACAGCTGGCAGGACTTCAGCAGTTAGATAACAGAGCAGAAGCGCTGTGTTTAATCTGCTTGTGACTCTTGCTCTTCCTTGTGACGACATTCAGATAAATAGACACAGGACTCCATGGTGAAGCAGATGCAAATAGGGAAGACATTTCACTGAACGCAAGATCTTAAACTGCTGTAAATGGTTTTCCTCTCACTTTCAGAATTGTGAGGCAGTCACAAATGTTTTGTGGTCTCATTTTACGTCATTGGAGAAGGGCTAAATTGTCAGAACAAGATATACTCTCCCTTGCTTTTTAACTTGCACAAAGAAACTAGGAATAAAAAAAGAAAAGAAATCCCGAAGGCAAGCAAGAGATTGAGATATTGTGTTAGACTGAAACACCTCAAGAGCCATGGAGATCTTTGTTTGGATTAGTTTCTGCATAATAGAGGAGTTACCAAGGAATTGGGTTACTCGCTCATAAACTTGCAGAGTTGCAGAAATGGAAGCTGTAATAACATTGCCTGGTAGTGAAAATGAAGCATCTCTGCAGTGTCTTACTCGGCTCCTAGAGCTAAGGAAGAGACTCAGGTTGTCCTATGAGTCTGTCAGTAGAGGACTGTATGATCATGTTTTCGTGTTTGTTGGGAGTGGAGAATGTTCCTTACTTTGCTTAGTTCTTTTCCAAGTGCTGCTAGTTTAATTTGGTACATTCTTCTTTCAATAGAAAAGAAAACTTTTCATCCAGCTTAAAAAACAGAGTTTAACAGTTATTTGCAAGCTGCCCTGTGTTCAGGGATTCTGTCATTTACACAGCATTACATCTTTTGCATGCGTGTTGGGGTTTGTTGTGGGATTTTAGTGGTATTAAGGTCAGATACTCAAACGCAGCCTTAGAAACAGCATACCCATCTTGTCTGTGGCAATTTATCTAAGCAAATCACAGAGTTGTTCCTCAAATTATTTATAGGAATCTCCAAAAACCTATTTTTGAGTGGGTGTGTGAAACCGCTACATTACAGGAGTTTGTTTAAGGCCATTTAAAAACCAATTTTCATAGAGTACAGGTTACAAAAATCTGAAAGAAAATATATTTCAGTAGAGATAGCCAGAGGTTGTATTTGAATTAATGGACTTAGGAAAAAGTAGCTTGTTGAGCTTGGTAGTCTTTCATTGAAAAAAATGTATTGATTTCAGCCCAGGACATTTTGGTTCTCTTGCTGACACATTTTGTGGCTCTTGTTTCTGGATGGGTTGTTCATCTTTACTTGAGGATGGTTGATGACTTCTGGGTGAACTGTGGTATAATTATCAAAGCTTTCAGCTGTGAAGCTTTTGAAAATCTGACTTGATTTTTGCCCTCAGATTGCTCTGGACTGTTGCTGACATAGTTCAGTAGTGTTTCAAATAATGGCTTTTTTTACAATGTCATTTTTTTCGTGTTCTGACAAACATCCTGAAATGTTAACATTAAAACATTTTTCTGAAAGAAGTACTTTATGGATATAGCAGGGTTGGAAATTTGTTATCGGTTTGGAATTGGTTATTGGCGTTATTTTGTGTGGGTTTTTGTTAAAGGATCACTTAATTGGAAAGCTATATGGCAACTGTCTGAAATTTCAGGCAGTGTTTTATGTTCATTATTCTGTGACCCAAATCCATTCTTGTGCTCTGTTGTGGATGACTGGCAGTTCCTAATTGAATTTATCTATGTTCTTTCACAAATGAGAATAAGTTTTGGATTTAATATATTCTTTTGTACTATAATATGTAATAAGTGCATCAAACAGACAAGAGAGATCATCAGATTCTAAAGCTCAGGAGAATCTTTTAGAGAAACGCAGGAAATGTTTATGGATGCTGTTTGCAGAAAACAAAATGAACAACTATTGCCCATCCTTGCCACAGTATCTATCATGAAGTCAGACTTGAGGTGCTCTGTGCCGCGTGAAGTATTTTCCTCTGTGTATCAATTATGATCTGATTTTTTTCACATTTCAGGTATTTAAAAAGCATAATAGTGGAACATTTACAACAGTATTTCTTATGAGAACGCTTATTACATTATGGATGTGCCTATTTAACCACTTTTACTCATCTTCAGCCTTTTTTAATATCTGATAATGGATCACGTGGAACTTGAAGCCTGACTGAGTAGCACTAGTAACTGAAGTGTATACTAAGCAAGGGTGAGATTATTAACCAGTCCCTTTTATTTATCTATGGAGAGCTTAAGGATTCCTAGGGCATGAATTTAGCTCAGAGGCTTTTGTTCATTTGCTGTTTTTTGTTTGGTTCGCTTCCATCATCTATCTTTCGAGCAAGAAAACTAGGGCATCAATTCATTTTAGAAAGGGAGCGTTGTTACTGGGTTGAAAAACACCGTACATGCCCTAGCCTTTTATCAGATTCCTCAAGACCTCAAAAAAATTGTGTGATTATTTAGGTGGGTGAAGCAAAGGGCTTTTTAGATGAATAAATGAGAATGTGAACCTATAGAAGTTAGTAGATTTACTGACTGTTCTTCCAGTAACACCCTTTAATGTTGTCAGATGAAAGTGTGACTAGTCTGGTCTCCTCATTTCCAGTGCTTTAAAAATTGGATTGCTTTTGTACATTGTTGTCAGTAAAATCTGTTTTGATGTTTGACTGTACATGAGTCACCTAATAGCTGTTATTCCCCAGTTCTAATTAGTTCATTGTAGATTCATCTTAAAACTGTGTGCAACTTGAATTTCACATCTCTGTTCAAATTTTTATACTGCCTTTGTATTGAAATGTCACTGTGCAAATTTGTCTTAATATTTTGACAGTTCTGCTTATCACATGATCACAAAAGTTTGCAGACACCTCTAAGATGTTAAGCTAGAAAGTACTTCATTGAGGTATGACTGTGTAAGTGTAGACCTTTTTTTGCCAGTCATAGGGAGAGCAGCAGTTTTCATTTTGGACTTTTCAATCTTTGATACTGGCTTTGCCTCTTCAAGAAGAGTTTCCTCTATGCTGTCACTAGCATGCTCATACTTGTAACTGGCTACAGTAGAAAACAATGTCAGCGTATGTGTTAACCACTTTAAACAGCACAAAAGTCAGTTTTTATATGTCCTGAGTCTGGAAAGAAACAATTACAGAAGGAAACCTGTTGCAGCTGTTACAGGGAAACAGGAAGCAGTGCAGGGTGCAAAGCATGAGGCTGAGTGAGCATGTACAGAAAACAGACAAATCGTGTTAACATCCTTTGACACTGTTTAAAAATAGAAAAACAAAGGACAGAAATACCATGGTGCAGACAAGTAGTGATATCCTCTAGGCAAGTAGCAGTATATGGAAGAATAAAGGACACATAGTGAGGGGTAAATGCATAGGAGATAGAAGGTGAGGAAGAAAGGAGTAGTGGAAGTAGATGGCTTAGGCAGTAGAAGAGAAGCAGAGCCCCCTGCATCTAGGAAAAAGATATCTGTGGAGAAATTAGGTTGTGTCTGGGAGTGAATTTGGGAGGAGAGAAGGTCCATGTGTCAGGGAAGGGGTTGGCTGCAGGTGCCCCGGCGCACTGGGAGGGCCCAGTAGATTAAAAAGAAATGAAACACAGTATTGAGATTGAAGAAAGCAGACATAAAGAATGAGATTGTTAATTAAACATTACGTGCACAGTAAGTTTCCTTAAGGCTATAGTTACCCAGTGACAATGCAGAGATGAAAACATCGCTTTCAGTCATTTGGGCATTTCTTCCTTATACTGTAGTGCTGTCTGGGAATTAAGGATCAAGTCTGTCTTGCTCTGGGCATTGTGTAAAGATCATGTAAGGTACTTGCTGCCAAAACTGCTTGCAAACTTGAGGGATACAAAACCTACACGCACTGATGTGAAATTCCATATGAAACTGCGTATCTGTTTTGCTATTATAGCATCAGGTGGAAATACGGTTACTAGTAATACACTAAGTGTTACAAATATGCAGCTATTAGTGTAGCATAAGCTTTCCTGATGCAGGCGTAGTGATGGTATTTTCATAATGAATCAATTTGTGAATGTGCAGGGAGTATATTGATCGCTAATCTACTGCATCTTTTAGAGGAGATGAATGCTCAAATCCTTGTCCTCATCTGAATAATAAAAAATTTCATATGCCATTTTCCTTGACACTTTAAGTTCTTTAAATAGTTATAGACAGCAAGTTCAGAATACGCAAAATAATATATCAATTCTTTTTCTTTTTGCAGAGGGAAACTAAAGGTCAGTTTCTTATAGATCACATCTGCAACTATTACAGCTTGCTGGAAAAAGACTATTTTGGTATTCGATACGTTGACCCTGAGAAGCAGAGGGTATGTATATGAACTCTGACTACATTTGCTTTTAAGTAATGCTAAATTGATTTTTTTTTTTTATAAGCAGCGAAGTTCTAATGCAAAGTTGTGTATCTCTGAGGGTTTATACTCTGGCCATAACCCATGGAGTTTCCTAAAGTGTCATTATTAAATTATTTTCCCCCTCGGTTCATGTATTTAGTTTCAGATAAATTGATGCGTCTGATTTGTGTAGTTCTCCTAGGCACTGAAGATAGAAAAGATCTATAGGGATATATCAGAGGTAGCACAGGGTAGCTCTAGGCTCTGGCAGTGCATAGGAATTTGGGATTTCTATTTTTCTGTACAGTAAGCTTCTTGGGAGATGTAGGCAGGCTGTTAAATGCAGTCATTCTATTCCACTTTTCACAGGACACATGGACTGAGATATCTGAGTCCACACACACCATACACAAAATTAGGTATGATTTGTCAGGTTGTGGGGGGTCCTTCAGGTTAGTTCTCCCTATGGCCATCTTTACATCTGTGCAGTAAAATTCACAGGCTCTAGGCATTTGTGTGGACAGTGATCAGTCATCTCTCTTAGGTGGAAGGGGGTCCTGCAGGCTGTATTGTGTAGGCGATTTGCTACAGCTACTCCCTGTTTGGTTTCAGATGATTGTTACTTTTTGAGAGTGGGAAAAGGTGGTCAACACAGGAAGCAGAAGTCCTCAGACAGTAAAATTCAGAACTGCTTCTTCACTGGGTGGTCCCGCTGGTCTCAGGATTAAGACTTAGGTATGACCTTAAGTATACTGGCATTTCTTACCTGGAAATGATTACCAGTTTGAAGCTGGTGTGATTCAGGAGGAGAAAAACATTTTGCTGGGTATCTCTTGCTACACCCTAATTAGTTTTGTGAAAAATCACTGGAATTAGAGAATTACCCTCTGCTCAACCTTATAGAATTGCAATAGCTTTGCAAAGCGGCAGTGGGTCATTTCCATTGATCTTCCTTTTAAAATTAAAACAATAAGCAGAATAATTAGCAGTTGTTCTGACCAGTGTAGTTAATTCTTCACAATCATTAAAATTGTAGAGGTGTTCACCTGGTTGGAATTGATAGGAGGAATAGGTAGAGTGCTGGATTAGACTATAATTAGGGAGGACTTAATGAATATGTTTGTTGTAACTCAAAAATTGCTACAGAAAAGTTATTTTGCTTAACAGCAATCAAGAGGTTTTTTTAGTAATTTTTTTGGCAGAATACTTGAAAATTGTGATGGTTCAGAAAAACCTCTAAAAACCCACTCCCACTGGGATGCCTGTTTTATCATACCTTATGTGGTCCCCATGTTTCAGAGAGCTGTTAACTCTTGAATATTGACAAATTCACTGCAATTTCTTATTCTAGTTGGCTCTACAGTTGTTCTTTTGCATTTTGTAATACAGCTAATTCTGTTTTAAGTTTATGGAAGATTATACTGAAGCTTAAGTTTTCTCTCGGTTAGCAGTAAATCAGTATAAGAAAACATTTATGTTCTTACCTAAAAAATCTTAAGTCTTCATTTCCCTTTATGTCCAACAAGTAAGAATTCTGTGGCCATTCTGTGTAGTAGGATGGCTTGTATCAACTGGACCACTCTTCAGTTGGATTTTGTTAAGCAAACTTCTCAAGCTTACATTTTACATACATGCATTTTTAAATGCTGATTTATAATTACTCTCACATTTGTAAAAGTATGGATAACTTCTCTAATTGGGTATTAGTTCTTGATTTTAAACTCATGAATTAGGATGAATTATAACTATGATGAATCAAGACTTAAATGCTCTGGATGATGAGTTGAAAGTAACATACATTTTTCTCTTAGGTTCATTAGAATTCACCAAAATAAGCTATTTTTACATGCGGTATCTTCTATTGTCCCTTTGTCTTGTTCTGACTTTTGTTTTATTTTGGTTTTGTTTTGTTTCTGTTTTTTTTTCCTGCTTTCTCTCAGAGTGGGTATTTCCTCTGCAATAGACCCTCTCCTAAGGACTAAACTGCAGACAAATGTTATAATAAAGAAATACTG
>VXBH01003555.1:36648-56789 GCA_013400035.1 Rynchops niger | reverse complement strand
AATTAAGCCAATGAGAGATGCAGCATCTGGAATAGCCATAATGCAGGCAATGGGGCAAGAATTTTAAGACATCTCTATATAATTTTATGGAAAGCGTTTATGTTAAACATTGACAGAGACAGAGACAAGGCACCATCTTCTAAAGTTTATTTCAAAGAATATGGAATAAAAGCTGAAACAAGTAAGCATAACTTTTTTTTAAGAAGAGCTATTATTGATTCTGATGCAGGTACTGTACAATTCACGTTGCTTTGCCCATTTTCTTGGAAGTGTTGAATGCCTCTGTTGTAGTTTATATTCCACTGCATAGTCTCTGTCCGCACAGAAAGGGCTATATCTGTGGTTCCAAATGAAACTGCCAAAATCATGCATTTAATTCTGGCCTTTACTGAATTATTCTTGATTGNTTGTATCAACTGGACCACTCTTCAGTTGGATTTTGTTAAGCAAACTTCTCAAGCTTACATTTTACATACATGCATTTTTAAATGCTGATTTATAATTACTCTCACATTTGTAAAAGTATGGATAACTTCTCTAATTGGGTATTAGTTCTTGATTTTAAACTCATGAATTAGGATGAATTATAACTATGATGAATCAAGACTTAAATGCTCTGGATGATGAGTTGAAAGTAACATACATTTTTCTCTTAGGTTCATTAGAATTCACCAAAATAAGCTATTTTTACATGCGGTATCTTCTATTGTCCCTTTGTCTTGTTCTGACTTTTGTTTTATTTTGGTTTTGTTTTGTTTCTGTTTTTTTTTCCTGCTTTCTCTCAGAGTGGGTATTTCCTCTGCAATAGACCCTCTCCTAAGGACTAAACTGCAGACAAATGTTATAATAAAGAAATACTGGTTTTATACGGTCTGTCTGTTTTGAAACTCTGAACTTGTTGAGCTTCACTTACCTGAGTCTTACCTCTGTATCAGATGCCTGAGTGTATCCCAGTCAAGCGCAGGAAGACTGTGAAACTATAATTACAATTCTTCTCCCATCATTGGAAGACTTTTCTGATCTTTTTCTGTTCTTAAAGAAAGATACTAGTCAACCATCTCCTCGTAGTATAGCAATGACTATAAATGATTATGCTGGGGCCCAGGGATTGTAGCTAGGTACAGTTCATCAGTAGATAGCTGAGTAGAGAACTAGAGGACATCTTGATTTTGAAATTATGAGGTAGGTAATGGTTCTTCCCACGGTTTTGCATTTTAGCAGTTGGGAGCTTAGCCGCCTGAAATTTATGTTAACAAAACCCCCTGAGATTACAGAGAAGTGGTTGTCTAGGTATGTGGTTATAGAGATAAGCTGTAGCAAGTAAAAGATATGCTGACATCACAGGAAGAATGTCACATTGTTGTAGACACCTTACAGGAAAGAGTACTTAGAGCTCTGTAGAAGAGATTTCTGAAGCTCCATGGAATTCCTTCAGGTCCCACCAAGGATAAAAGGAGGGACATTTCCTGCAGCACATTTTTATGGGCTTTTTAGATGTATTACAAAACAGAAGCCCAGTAAAGATCTGCAGGTGGAATTCACCAAGAGCTACTTTCTATAGTTAAATCTAGTGATTTGACTGAGAACAATTGCTTTGAAGGCAAGTGATAATTCATTCTAAACCGGTTCAGCAATGTGTGTGACAATGTACTTCAGTGTCCTGTGGGCAAATAAAGATATGTGGGACAATGAATAAAATGAATATTGCCTGGTCTGGTTTTGGCAATAAGCCACCGGCATGATGTGGCTATGATAAAAGACAGCACTTTCTTTGCCCCTCCTTAGGATTGTATTTTCAGGGAAATTTTAATGTCATTACACCCTAATGAGATCTCATCTATTTTGATCTAGATGTCTGCATTTAAGAAAGACCAATTTAACTGAACAGGGAGAAGGAGTATGAGAAATGTAAAGAGAATAGAGTGCTTGTTTTTGAGACGATATTAAGAAGAGTGTAAAAAATTTAGTGCAGCAAAGGATAAGAGGATATGGTTATATGTGCATCAGAGTGTAATGTAGAGAGAAAAAGAAAGTTTAAGTGAGAAAGATGGTTTCTTAATTAAGCCAATGAGAGATGCAGCATCTGGAATAGCCATAATGCAGGCAATGGGGCAAGAATTTTAAGACATCTCTATATAATTTTATGGAAAGCGTTTATGTTAAACATTGACAGAGACAGAGACAAGGCACCATCTTCNCACACACATACATATATACATATATGCATATATATATATATATATATAAAAATATTACGCAGAATTTCTCCTGCTGGCATTTAGTCTATGAATGATGCATGCCTTCCTTTTATTTCTATGTAATTTTTTGTGTGAAGGTTGCAGAGTTGCTCCAAAAGCTAATTTGCAGTCCTTTTGTTTTGTAATCTATTAAGGGAGCTCAAGCAGGCAAAAATACTAGCTTTAATTCATCCTAAATGTCTTCTTTCAGAGTGTGCTACCAAAATGTAGCATTTTAACTTAGGAGTGTTGAAACATTTGACGGAGTTTGAAAATTTAAAAAATGAACTGTTTCAATATTTCAGATGTTTTAAATGAAATGTTTCAATATTTGCATTTAGAGCATTCAGAACTTCTGACTATGTGAAAAATGTAGATAACTGAGATAATTGTTGTAGGTTAGAACAAAATTTTGAAATGCGGGAAAACTGTGGTGGGAAACAGCTGTTGTTTTTATAGGTTATTTTCCAAGTAAGTTACAATGTGTAGTCCTTCCTTCCTCCAGCCCCCCTTTTATAATAATCCTTTCCTTCTGCATAAGTAAACATGTGTGGATATTTTAGGCATACTTAGACTTTGTAAAATTCTCTGTAGTTCCATTTTCTATTCCAGACCAAAATGAAACTCTGGAAGACACTCTTTAACAGAAAGCAGCTCAGTAGCTTTTTTTTATATCTTTGCATACAGGAGACTACCAGTGCCAATGACCTCAAAATGAACTAGCAGTTAAAGACTCTAGGTTCTACAACCGTATCTGCTGCTTTATCTTCTAGCATCATATTTGGATGCTCCTTTGGGGAAACTGTGCCTTAGGGTAGCTTCAGAAGAGCCAGGATTGTACTAAAAATATGCAGCAAATTCCAATATGCTGTTTTATCTCTAATGATATCTGTGCTGTGAACAAATGAGTTCCTAGTGTTCATATATTAACTGTTGAATTTTTTTGCCTGGATTTCAGGGAAAACTGAGTATATGGGATCACGTTGCCTTTCTCCCTGACTCTCAACTGCAATAATTTTTGAAGCCAGTTTTGGTCAAATTTGGCTGGAGATATAGGTCTCAAACATTAAGTTCCTGTAAGGTTTCATGAAGATAAACTGCCGCACCGGTGGGTAAAAACCCTGTTATTCTTCTCACTGAGGGCTGTAGGGCAAACCCACTCCACAGGGAATTTGGAGAGAGCTGAGAGAGAGACACTGGAAGAACCCAGAAACCGTCATTTGGAGCTTGCCTTTTTTACAAATAAATAGTTTCAAACAGGAGACATACTTGGAGAAGATGTTACTGATCCTTCTACTCAAGGAACTACCTATTGGTATGTTTTCATGTACTAAATACTATTCTGAAGCCAGTTATCACACTTCCACCCTTGAGGAAATGCAGCATGGCTGATTCTGTGCCAGATACCCTGGGTTGACTCAGCGCCTTTTTTGTGTGTTTTGGGCTGGTGGGAGAGAGGAACAGGATGATATAACACAGCTACTGTTCAGCATCTCTCACTAGAGAGGATCACTTGTGAGAGAGGCCATTTGGTATTAAGGGCAATGGAGGATTGGGCTGAAGGAAGATGGTAGTGTGGTGAAACTTAATTCTTTAATTCCCTTCAGGAGGGCATCTGAGTGGTGATTTAAAGTTGCAAATACATAAGTTCCCTCTTTTTTGCCCCCAGTGGGTGGGTTTGAGCATGTGCTTGTGATTGTTTTTGATTGTGAAAGTATGAGGTGGTAGTTAAGCAGAAATACCATGGAGCTACCCATGGGGTAGGTGGGAAGCCTTAAGTGTTATGGAAAGACTTTGTAGGACACTGAAGCAACTGTGAAGTTTCACCAGTCACTGCAGAAGTGTTTGAGATCGTAAACACCCTGAAGCGTTAAGATACTTTGTCATTTGGATGTGCTGCAGGGTTCTCTGGGAGTAGCATAGCAGTGCGGTGGTTTTAGCTCTGCACATGTGTGCCTGTCGGTATGAAAACACAGCTTTCAAATCAGTGAAACTGCTGTATGAATACATTCCCACTACGCAGCCGATCTTGAATGGTGGCTGTGAGTACTCTGTGATTTTCTGACTTCCCCAGAGCACAGAGCCCGGCCCTGGGCATCGTTAGTAGGACAACATTGTGCACTACAGACTTGCTGGTACTCCTGCCAGTCTCCCCCTAGAGAACTGTCACAAATACATTTCTCGTTTTGCTTTAAAGCTTAGACACAATGAGCACTGTTAGGCAGCTACACAAAACAACAGGCAGTTTTTTGTCAGACTACATGCTTATTTCACTAGTCAGGCAGCTGGGGAGTCCCATTTGTATTCCAGAGTACATCACTTCCAAGGGACCTGGGCAGAGTATTTGTTTAATTCTATAACCTAAGTTGTTAGGCATTGTCCCAGTATTTACTGGGGAAGCAAATGGAGCCTGTTGTCTGTGAGTAATGAATTTTTTTATCATGAGGTAGCCGTTCTGTTTTAATGGGACACCTTCACAAGATGTACAGCAGTGCCTCATCGGGGAGACCTTCTGAAAGGGTCGTCATGTCTTGGGTGCAGTTGATGTCTGCTTTAGCAACAACAGCTACTTAATACGTGTTCTTAAAAATGTGCATGTAGTCCCATGTGAGGGTGGTGAAGGTTGGCAGAAAGAGATGACAGTTAATTTGCAACCTCCATTTGACAAAGCTGTGTCTTTGTGTAATGACTCATGAGGCTCCATACAGCTGTGTAAAGAGTACTATCTGGGACCTCGTCGGTCTCTTCGAAGGGACAGAGCAGAAGTATTATAGGCTGAACACCAGAGTGACTGAGCCACAGGTTAATTAAAATTGTAATGCTTCTCTGTGCATATGAAGTGTCTCCTCCTGGACAGAGTTATGACAAAAATTACGTGCTTTTGCACAAAGTCTTGCTGTGACTCTGCTTGGTGTGAGCAGTCCAGGTCACGCTGTTTCAAAAATTATAGTAGAACTAAAAAAGGAACAAAGAAGGCCATGAGAATGATACCAGGGAGGAATGGATTTCATATGAAGAGAAATGGATTAGACTAGAATAATTCAGCTAGGAAAAGAGGTGAGTGAGAGAGAGCGAGCCAGAGAGAATGAGAGAGAAAGATATGGTGTAAAGTGGCTTGGAGGAGGCGATCAGGGGAAGATTGCCCTGTAATTCTTATAACAGAACTAAAATGCACTTGAGGAAATTATAAAGCAATTGGCATTGAGAAACAGTTTTTAAAATACCATACCTAGTCATGAAATTCATTGTTGTAGCTGCCAAAATTATTTTAAAAAGCGTGAAAAAATAAGCGTTTAGAGAAATTGGTGGAAGTCTACAAAGACTTACAAACAAATTGTCATGGAGGCTGATGGAAAAAGCCCAGTGAACACACTGGGAGGTATCACTCTCTTTCTCTGTAAGTGTTTGCTTCAGGCCATTTTCAGGGACAAAGTGCTGAGTTAAATGGATACTTGCTTTTACCAGTAGAGGTGCATTTATGTACTAATCAAAATCTTGGCATAAATGATAGAGATGTACATTGTTTCTTCCGGCTTAGGATACCACTAACCAAAGCTGATGGGAACAGTACAGAGCAACAGCTCCTTTGCTGCAATAGAACAATAACAATATGCTTGGTATAGAGGTTCTTGAAGCCATGAAAAAATGGTGTCAGCCTCAGGGCATGAAGGAGACATGCCAGGTTCCCTGGGTCATTTGGTGTCTGTTGTGCTGGTACAGAACGGACACCCAATTAATTCCCTTGTCTGACTGCCATTAGCTTTGGATACTGTTACTATTTTTTCTGAGTCTGACTTTTGGCAGGGGATGACCTCTTGCAAGTCACTGCCTTGAGGCTAAAGCAAATTGATTTTGATTTCGCTTTTCATTCAAGGAAAAGGTTAGGTATTCGTTTTCAAGATTGATATAGGATTGAGGTTTAAATGAAATTAATTTTATTACTTTTCTAGCAGCGTTTCGGGGCATATCTCCATTCTCCTGCTTTCTTCCATCCATTAAACAAAGTCTTCAAATCCAGTCCTTGCCTGCCTAGACAAGATGTCTTGTGACATCTGCGGGTTCTTCTGATTGTGTTTTACTCTATGCACATTGAGCAGTTGCCTGAGTGTTGGTTGCTGAGGGTGATTTAAATATTCACAGCATTTTGCTGCTTTTGGTTGCCCCTTCATTACTGCTTCTCTTCCAAACACAGAGACTAAATCAAAAGCTTTGTTTGTGGGAGGAGTGGAGAGGCTTTTCACTGAATTCATGGGACTTCTGGTTGGTCAGGTCCCAAGCATCTGCTTTGGACTTGGTGTTTTTTCAGGTGAGCTTTGGTTTATGCCAGTCTTATGCAGCATAGGAAGAGACTGGACCACACTTCTTTACACTGTAGAGTGGCTGTTGCAATGTAGAGGAAGAACACTGTGGTGAATTTAATGACACCTGACCCCTTCCAAGGGCTGTAAGAATAGATAGGGGACATTGTGTCCTCTTTCCTCACCACTTTTTATTCTGAACTCAACACTGTGCTATACTGAGACCAATCTCAAGCCTGTCTGAGCTTCACACTGAATGACTGACTTCAAAACAGGCTGCTGGCTGTAGTGCTTTTACTAAAAGCATATCAGCATTTGTGGAGTTAAATTGACTTGCTAGAATGGTGCTTTTACCTTTGCATGGTGTCCTTGCTCATCCTGAGCTTTTGCTGTGAAAGCTGATAGCACATCAGCTGCTCAGCATTTGTGGATAAGCAAGAACACACCTGGCCTCGCTAATGACTACTCAGTGCCACTTAAAGGCTGATCAGAGGTGAGGGCTGTATTTACAAAGTAAAAATTGCAGTGGTCTGAAACACAGCATGCAGTCGCAATGAAACCTTAGGCAGAAGGCAATTCTCAGCATATTTTAGGATCCCAGGACCAAATGTGATATCCATAATAGTTTGCTTACTCACCACTGGCACCTGAAGCACCAAGACTCATTAGCTATCCCATGGCCGACCTTCAAGACCTCTAAGTATCTTTTTCTGCTTTTTGTTTCTCTAAGGACGTCTGCCTGACCATCTAGATACCCAGCTGCTACCCAAACCTCTTTCAGCAGAAGAGATTAGAAATTGGCAGTGCTGAACGTGAATGTCTTCACAGGATCCTTGCTAATAGGTGTTAGCTAGATTAGAATAATAGAATCATCATAGAATGGTTTGGGCTGGGAGAGACCTTAAAGATCATCTAGTCCCAACCCCCCCTGCCAGTGGCAGGGACACCTTTCACTAGACCAAGTTACTCAAAGCCCCATCCAACCTGGCCCACTTCCAGGGATGGGGCATCCACAGCTTCCCTGGGCAACCTGTGCCAGTGTCTCACCACCCTCACAGTAAAGAATTTCTTCCTAATATCCCGTTTCAGTTTAAAACAGTTACNCAACTTATGTTTAGCTTCTCATCAACCAGCACCCCCAAGTCCTTCCTCTCAGGTCTGCTTTTAAGCCATTCTCCACCCAGCCTGTATTTGTGCTTGGGATTGCTGTCACCCAGGTGCAGGACCTTGCACTTGGCCTGGTTGAACTTTATGAGGCTGGCATGGGCTAACCTCTCAAGCCTCTTTAGGTCCCTCTGGATGGCATCCCTTTCCTCCAGCATGTCAACTGGTCTACACAGCTTAGTGTTGTTGGCAAACTTGCTGAGGTCGTACTTAATTCCGTAGCCCATGTCACTCACAAAGATTTTAAACAGCACCGCTTCCAGGACTGAACCTTGAGGAACATCACTCATCACTGGTAACCACTTGGACATAGAGCCATTGACCTCCATCCAGACAGTTCCTTATCCGCTGAATGGTGCATCTGTCAAATCCATGTCTCTCCAATTTAGAGACAAGGATGTTGTGCAGGAGAGTGTCAGATGCTTTGCAGAAGTCCAGGTGGGTGACGTCGGTTCTCTTCCCTTATCCACCAGTGCTGTACTTCTGTAGTAGAAGGCCACCAAATTTGTCAGACATGATTTGTGCTTAGTGAAACCACGTTGGCTGTCACCGATCACCTCCTTATTTTCCATATTCCTGAGCGTAGTTTCCAGGAGCATCTGCTCCATGATCTTGCCAGGCAGAGAGGTGAGACTGTAGTTCCCCACGTCTTCTCTTTTTTCCCTTTTTTTAAAAATGGGTGTTAGGTTTCCCCCTTTCTAGTCAGTGGGAACTTCACCAGACTGCCACAGCTTCTCAAATACGATCAAAGTATTTTCTTTTCCATTGGGGAACAATCATGTTCCTAACATGCCATCAAAGAAATGAGAGGCTGGAATGACTTCTGATGATCATGAAGTACTATCACATATAAAGCCAAGCCAGTGTAGGCCATCATCCAATTAAAGCAATCTTTATGGACAACAGTGTGAATACATGAGGCGAAAATGAAACTGTATAAGATTGTTGTTTTTTTCCCTCTACCTAGTTTGCCCATTTTGCTACAAGGAGAGAAAGGTTCTTGTCTCTGCTTCCAAGTCTACGTCGTGACTTTTTTGGTTTGTCTGTTTTATTTGTCTTATGAGCCTTACAAGAAAGAACTGGAAACACCTATGGCCCCTTCCCGCAAAGCAGTATGTAATGAAAATTTTTTGCAGTGGAGAATTTAAAATGCTTTTAAAATCTGTCCTGGCAAGCTAACTCAAAATGTTGTATTTTCGTTTCATCTGAGGAATTTTTTTCTTTTTCAGCAAAATTGTTGAAAAAAGATTGATACATTGAAAAAGCATTTTACAAAGCCAGGTACTTTTCAATTGAAAATTCCTGCAGAAACCCTTCAATGAATTTATAGGAACCTTAATCTGGTCCTAGATATAACAGCTAATTAATCTTGGAATAAATATAGCATGAGCACTCTATAATAGAGATGAGGCACAGTTATTAATTATTAATAGTCAATGCTGTAAGGCTGGAAGATAAGTACTCAGGGGAAGATCTTTCCTAAAACTCAAAATGAAATATGCAAACAAATATAGGGTTGGCTATTTTCAGAAGTACTAGCAACGACTAGGTGTTTATCTTCCCCTGACACTCAGAGAGCATTAAGCACCTAATTGCTGTGTCTTTGAAAATCTCTAAAAATTATAAAGTAACTGCTCAGTTTTCTGGAAGATTCAGCTGAATAGCCTACACGTTTGCAATCTTCCACCAACAGAAGGTCACCACAGAAATCCGAGCTTCTAAAATCTGCCTGTCAGTTCCTTGACCTCCAAGTGAAAGTCTATATGGCTTAATTACTCAGTGTCTTTTCAATCCATTTTTAACCCATGAAAGTCAGGTTGTAGGGAAACATGTTTGCTTTTGGGCATGCTAGCTAATTTTGCATTTCTGGGGGTTTGATGCACTGCATGAGGAATTGCACCCATGTTTCCCCTTTTTCATTATTCATATGGTGAATTATGAGGGTTTCATATTTGCAAATTGTCTTCTTTTACCTCTGACTTTCGGTTAGAATAGGTACTTGACTTTTTCAAACAGCTGTAAATGCTGACCTGGTCTGTGCTAATGTTTCAGCCTGACCTTTCAAAAAGAATTATCAAACAAATTGTGTTGTATTCCTGCTAGATGAAAGTAGTGAGATGCCTCTTAACTCTCAGTTCCCTGGGAACAGTACAGCACGCCTCACTGTCCAAGTTCCTCTTGAAACTGAATCTTTATCTAGGATTGCCGAGATCCCGGTGGAGGTGGTGTGGCTGTGTGAAGAGGTTAAGGAAAGTAAACTTGCATATCTGTGTGTTTTGACTGGTTTCCTATCTGTGAATTAATTCTGGGTTATGTATATATCAAATACTGCAGACTGTATCATATTTCTTAAATTGCCTTACCTTTTTATGAACAACCCTCACCCCCCATTATTCAGAGAAAAATGTATAAATAATGTATCTGTGTGATCTAAAAAGGAATGAAATGAGCTAGATATTTCTGGTAAGTTGTTGAATCAGTCATTGCTTTCTCCATTCTGTTTTCTTTCTTCCTTTCCCTCAAAAAAGAGAGATAGTAGGGAGCGGGAAGAGGTGAAGAAATGGTGTGGTTGTTGTTGTTTGAAGTTTGGAGTGTTTTTTTTTGTTTTGTTTTGTTTGTCTTTTGAGTACCAGGGTTCCATATCAATCTCTCAGTGATAAGTGAGCTTCAAACAGAAATACATAGCAGTGCTTATCTCCAATATTGCAGTGAACTATATGCAGGAGTTTCTGAGCAGCCATAATGTATAAGCTGCAGATATTTGAAAATGTTCTTTCCAAGTCATTTGTTTTGTGAGAAGTGCTGTTCCAGAAAGCTAATTTACAGTTACCCCTGATTTTGACTGAATTCTTGAGATGTCATGATTTTTAAAATAATAGTTTTCTGTCACCTATTAACAGTTCCTACAAAATATCTTCCCCTCGTCTTTCTCTGTAGTAGAATTACTATAAGTTATGAGGAAAAATAGTATCTGAGGTAGGATATTTTAAATAACACATATGGTTTAAAAAATGCTAGGTTTTCTTTTTGCAGTAGACTGTAGGGTTTTAGAGCTAGAATGAAAAGGGTTAAAAATGAAACCCCCTAGTGCAAGGTCTTCCAGCATTGATTATGCTCATTAAAACTGAATACTTTGCTTTTTGACCAGCTGCTTCTGCAGCACAAATCTCATATTAGTGTGGAGGTTTTTTGCTTACAGGAAAAATCCTAGTACAAATGCTGTTGGCTGTGGTCAGAAGTGGCACTTGAGTATCAGCATGTTCTTTTGTCAATCAAAACATCCTCCTGAACAGTTCAGCTAGTGTTAGCAGGGGATGCGCTAAGGCTCTTAACTAAAATGTGAGCCCAGCTTTTTGTCACAGAAGCACCCGAGTTTATTTTTTGGAAGAATAAAAAAATTAAAGTTTTCCTGCCATTGCAGACTTTCCCTGGAAAATTATACACCAGCTAGTAGGCATCCATACCTCTCTGTTGTGCAATGGCTGTCCATAGCATAAACATTTCATGGAAAAGTATGTTCTTTTTCCCTTCAGATTTTTAGTTCTCGATAGAAGAAAACAATAGCTTGCGTTCTGAGGGTGCTGAGAACAGAGTCACATATTTACACATGCTTTAGTTATAGAAGACCGCATTAATGAACAGACGGTGTTAGTGTTTCTGAACAGTCTGTCCTACTGTCCAATATGATCATTCTTCTGGAAAAAAATAGCTGAAAGAGTAAGACTGAAATGTCTGCTGCAAACTCATCACTAGAACCTGTTTCCTTTAAATTAGTGTTTGAAAAATTTGTCTTATTTTTATCTCAGCGACTTCTTACAACCAGTGGTAACATCAAGTATGCTTACACAGTGCAATTCCAGTGTTTAAACAGTATGGAGGTGCTTTTTCCAGTTTATGTATGTCTCAGTGAAACAAAAGTCCTACTTCCTATTTTTGGTACCACATACATCTACAAGGATGTTGTTGTCTTGTGATCTGTATTAACCTCTGCTCTCTGCTTTGCCTTTCCAGCACTGGCTTGAGCCCAACAAGTCCATCTTCAAGCAGATGAAATGTAAGTGTTGATAGCTTATGTTTTTAAACTGCTTTTGAAATGTCCAAAGGTTTTCCTGAGGTTCCATGCAGTAATTTAGAATATGCCTCATTTGTTTCCTGGTGCAAATAGGCCCTTCGCATCCTATCTGGACTCATAAAAGCTCCATGCTACCCTCGTTTCACTGTCTCACGGTGCTCTCTGCACATCAAGAGCTTTGCCTTACTGCTCAAGGCTGGAGCCAGAGGCCAGCTGAAGTGTGTGGCGTGGCAGATCTGGTGGGAAGACCTGTATGTGCTGCCTTTCGTTTTCCATCAGACATTATCAGCCACTGGGAGATGGCAATAGGCTATGGAGTGTGGCAGTCTTAAGTGGTGAGCTCCTGCCAGAGGCAAGCGGAAAATTACAATTGTTATTTTAAAAGGACTCCTCAAAATAGGAATGTGTTATTTTAATTTTCTTTTTGAAATGTTATGGTCTCGCTCATCCTTTCCATTAAATGGGCCAACTGTGAAGACTTCTTCAGGAAGCAGAACTACTTTGGTAGTCAGAAGTTTATATTCAGCAGCGGAACAGAGTGTTTATTTGGCAGTTCTGGAGATTTGGTTTAGGCCATTGGGAGTTGTGTCTTGTTTAATAAAAGCTGTTGTCTGTTTATCTACTTAGTATATGAAATGAAGGAGAATTTTACTCACATACCCTTTGTATGCAGTTGTTTCTTGTTTTCAGGATAAGTACAAGGTGTCTTTTGTGTGGAAGATAATGTATTTTTTTTTTAAATGTGATGAGTCTTGAGAGATTGTCTAATATGTTAAAACAGTTAATTCTGGGTGTTGGCTGGACTACACGGAATACTTCAAGAAATTCTTCCATTAATGCAGCAATAATATATATTACAACGTGTGCGTACATGTGTATATAAGCATGCACACATATACCTAGCATATTCAGTGTGAACTGTTTATAGCTAGTGTTTAGGTAGCTGGAGTGTTTTCCACTAAAAAATAAGTTCACGAATGTCTAGCTAAAACTAAGTTGTGCTCCTCTGCAGTGCTAGTGGAGTAAGAAAAGAGGGACTGTAATAATAATGAATTATCTTTATCTCTTCCTTCCAATGCGTTACTGAAAGTAGAACAGTTTCCTCAAAGTATCCTTTAATTTGCATTTGTATCACTTCTTGTGCCCAACAAAGTGTGAAGGCTCATGCTTCTTTTTGCACTTTGCATAGCAACATATTCAGGAACCGTGCCAACAGATGCACTCACTGAGAGTGTTTTGATTTATTCAAAACAACTCCATCTGCATATAGATGTTGCCTAGGTGTGATCGATGGTACTCCATAAATTCCACAGATGTAGCAATGTGATGGTCTCATCAGAGGACCTGTGTGGCTTTTGGGATAGAATCCTAATCAAAACTCTGAAGACTGAAAAATGAATGCATAGGAAAAAAGCAAAATGCAACTAGTATGAGGTTATTTATCACGGTGAAAAGGTCTCAACAACAACAGCATAAGCGAATGAGATGCGAACAAAGGTGTTTTGTTATCAGCCATAGATTTAGGACACAGAACTAGAATTAACTACGTGATTGGCTTTTTCTTCAGTTTAATACCAGTGTAACAACTTCATCTTTTGTCACAGATGAAGAACTTTAGTTGCTGTGATAACCCTTTACAGTTCCAAAACTTACCCTTTAAGGAAACAAAACAAGGAGCTAGATATACATTTTATATGCATGTGTGTAGAATCCATGTAGATTACGCGTAAATATATCTTTTGCTCTCACAGGTTTCAAGGACGTTTTTGTAAGCATTTCACATCAGGAACCTCTTGATTTATTTTTCTAAAAATATGCTACATTGAAGTAGAACACTAAACAATTTCTAACGGGACACAAAGTTAATTTGTATTTTATCTAAAAAATTCAGTTTACTATGAAAAGGTTTAGACTCAACTCAGAAGAAGAAATTACCAATATTCATTTGAAAAGCATTGCAGTCTCAGGTGACACAAGTGAGGACTGAAATTAGTAGCAGGTGGAAAGTGTAAAAAATGAAGCAATGAAGTGACTGGTTAATAGAACACACATTATGTATACGACTTCTGGAAGAAATGGTGGCAGAAAGCTATTCACAGTGACTGTATTAGATGGAGGTTTCATTTTTTTTCTTTGCCATTAAGGAATTCAGAAAACAGTGAAATGATCTGTTTTGAAAGAATTGACTTTCATTGCCTCTGATGCAAGAGATGGTTGTATTAATACTAGTGATTTAAAATGTTCTAAATTCAGTTGAATGCTCAGATTTACATAGGATTACGGAGCACTTGCATACATGCAGCAAAATTTGAAAAATGCTGTGTGCCGTTTGCGGGGAACTTCCTTTTCCCCCAGCACAGTAACAAGTTTTTCAGTGTATTTATTCATGCAGCTCATTATTGACAAATATTCAGAGCAGAAAATGAATGACAGGGAGTAGTATTCTAATACAAATTTCAGTAGGTTTTTGTGGACCTCCGTAGTACGTGAATCATTCAGGCATAATCCCCCTATATAGTCAGGTTATACAGAAATCACAATTTGGTAGTTACACGTTTCTGTTGGTTTATGTTTGAAGCTCTGAAGTCTGCATAGGTTCTTGTGTGATGCACTGCCATTTTAGTTTCTTTTGCTTTGGCAAAGATTGCTTTAAGTTTGTATTTAGCAATACTGGGATATAACAGAAGGAATCTTCCAAAATTTTTTATATTTTGCCTTATCACATATGAAACCATATTTAATGTGTCCATTAAATTGCATTTGCAACCATTTAAATGTGTCCTGGTGCAACACAGGAAGAATGAAGGCATGGCATCTTTTTTGTCTCAGCATCTACCTTTGCATTTTCCATCTTCACTAGAACGAAGTTTATAATATGATGTGTAAAGTCTAGGTCTGTGCCTCAGCCATATTTACCACTAATTTTGCTTGAGGGGAAATTTTAGCCTCTGAGAAGTATCTTGAGCACTGCCAGTCTTGTTTGTACTCGTTGAAGCCAGTTGGTTGGCCAGTTATCAGTAGCTGTGAGCACCACGCTTCCAATAGTGTGTTGAAAAACTTTCTGGAAGGTTGCCTGAAATAGCTGCATCTTTATGGTTCCAGGTGAAGACCTTTTAAAAACAGTTTTTATGTTCTTCTGAGTATTTTTGGGTACACTGTTATTCTCTCCCAGATGCTGACAGTAAAGTTCCTTTCCATTTGGCTGTCTTAATTTTTTTTTCTTATTTTCTGTCCAGGAATGTCACATCAGCATTGACGTTTAAGTAAAGAACAGTTTTCCGATGCACTTTTCCTCTTTTTTTCATTAATTTTAAAGGTTATGCTGTATAATAAGTATGCAGGTATCCTGTAACTGGCTTTGTAGGAAATATCAAAATATACGGGATTTGTTCTTGATGACAGTGGAACAGAATCAATTCTGTTGCTCTGATGTGCAAGAGTTCAAAATTTGCATGTTTTTCTTGCTGCCTTGCATCTCAAATCATCTGAGAGAGTAAGGGAAAAAGGATATTCTCCTGTGTCCAGCCACTGGAATTTGTTAATTTTCTTAATCTCTAATGCTGTCATAAAATGTGAAAAGAGATAGAATGAAATGGGAAACAAGAACCCAGATGCTAAGATGGGTTGTGCAAAACTTTATAAAGATTCTTAAATTTCCACAAACTTGTCATCAGTTTTCATGTCTCAGTACAAATCTGAAAGAGTTTAATCAAATATGAGGTTCATAAATCCATGCACATCGAAACCAGGAAGTTTTGTGTCATTCTTCAGGCACTAATCCAAATGCTGCATATCCTTTACCTATGATCCTCCTGAAGATTTAATAACATGCTTTAACGCGTTACTGTAACTGGTTGATGAAAATCCACCTTGCCTTGTGCTGTCCCATAACTAATTAAGTGCAATGAAGAAGACACCACAATTTGAGATTTATGATAGCTCAGGTATATCTTAAGCATAAAATAAAAGCACTGGGTAGTGTTCTCTCTGCCTTAAGCATGCTCAGCAAGCAGTATGGATAAACAGCTGATTTATTTGGTAAGGGAAGAGGTATATGCAAACAACATCATATGTCTTAGGGTTCCCCAGAGATCCTTCCGCAGCATCAGTGAACATTGAGACTGTTTGAGTGTAATGGTTTTTTGTTTGTTTGTTTGTTTGTTTGTTTTTTCGTTGGTTTTGTTTGGGTTTTTGTTTTCCAAATGAGCACTAAGTGTTGGTGGGGCAGTGTAGTTCAGAGAATATGTAACATCAAGGAGAGACGCAGGAAGTTTTCTGCAATGTTGCATTCTCAGGGCTATGAAGATAAACATCTGCTTTTGGCTTTCAGTATCCCTCTGTACTCCATGTATAATCAAAAAACCAACACTGCCGGTACAGCTTATTACAGAAGCTAGTATTTGTGCTGGATGAAAAGCAGGTTGTTAAAAACAAACAGGAAGCCTTCCGGAGAGAACTGCTGTCTTTCTCCCTCTTTGGTTCACACTGTTAAAACTTCAATCAAGTTTTTCAACAGTTTTTAAAAACAATTTTTCTCTTGCATAAATATTTTTTTCTTACTGTTTCAGGTTGTCTTTCTGTGAAGAAAATGATAATATGAATGTGTAGTTTTTCTCAGGCTTATTTATGCCCTGTAAGCTCTTCATGTACACAGAAGACGAACGATTCAGTGGGCTTTGCTTAAAAATGAATGCATAGGAGACCCTTACAAATTGGTATCTGTGCCAAGGGGTGCAGCGCCCACATCCCTCTTTGTTCTGGTCGCGGTGTTAGAGATTTGTTTTTTAGCTAGGAGCTCCTTACTGTTTCATGTACATTGGCCAGTTTGTCTTAGTTAAATGCAACTGAAATAAACCTTAAAAACATACAATCACAGTTGCGTGGAAACCTTCCACACTGTGTGTGTGTCGTTCTGTCATGAAGGTCTAGTTCATAACTGCTTTCAGCATTTGATATAATTTAAATGGTTTTATTTGTTCTTCTGCCTTCATCTCTTACGTGCTGTTACCACATAACCTGGCAAATTAACACCCCCTTTGCAATGGAGTTCGCAGACAATACTATTCTCCATGCCGAAGTCCTTTGAAATTTTTGTAATTGTGAATCTTTTTTAGTGAGAAAGCAAAGCCTGTGATGGTAGGAAATTCTGACAAAGCCTTGGGCATTTCACTGTACCGGCTGCTCCTTATCTGGCAGATAAAGGACCACTCTGAAAGAAAAGGCTTATAGCTATTATAAAACTGATTATATTCAGGCTAGTTTTGCATTGAAGAAATGTTCTTCTGCAAATTGAATCCTGTTTTGGGAAGGTTTGTTGTTAATGTTTCCACTTTAATGTGTGAGTAAGTAGTAGAAAGTAATTTTGCTTTCAAGGAATTGAGGAATTGTCTGGCTTGACAATCTCATCTCTTGAGCTGGTACAGTTTGGGGTCTGTCTTGCTTTCCACTAAAAGAATATCATGAATGGGAGAATACGAGATTCCTATGTGTGTTTCTCCAGTGTTGTAAAATCTGTAAGACGAAGGCCTTACTAAATGTTTACGTATCATCAAATGCGTTTTTGTAGGAACATAAGGCTTATGATCCATTTTAAAATCAAAATGGAGCGGAAAGTAGATAGCTGTGGGGGTTCCCTCCTGCCCTTTCAGTTCCTCATTGTTTGTGGCTGGTTTTCTAACTGAGAAAGAGGAACAGAAAAAGAAGACCCGGTTTCCTTCTGTAATTGCAATGTACCTTCATATCTCATCTCTGGAGATAGATTGGATGGAAGGGATCATATTCTTTTTAACATTTCAAGTTGCAGGTCAGAATCATGCCATTCTTACAGGTGTTGCAGAGGAAGGACCTCTGTGTAGCCAGCTGCAGCAGCCTTGTTTCGTATTGCTTGCTGCACTGATGAGGAATATTGTTAGAGAAGCTTGAATCTAGGAAAAAGTTTACCAAGTAGGCCTCAAACCTCCTTGCCAAATCTCCTGTGTATTCTGTGCATAGGTGTATACTTCTGTCACATACTGTCCTTCTGCTACAAGGAAAATGCTTCTTAGTATAACCTTTGCTCTTAACTGAACGTGGGCTGTTTTTTAAGTGCAGTGTATGCCATCCTTCCCTCACTATGATACTCTTCGCATACGGGGCAGCTGTTGCTTTTCTGTGGTTGCCACATTTCTTTGTTTTTACCACAGACAATGTTTCAGTCATTGACATCCAAAAAATTGCATAAAATTCAATACATTTTTAGGGTCTTGCAGTAGGCTGGTACTAGCTAGGGCCCTGCAGAGCATGCACTAGCTTTTCTTATTTCTGCATTCCTATTTCAAGCACAAACTACTTCTAAATCAGACAGTAAATTTAAAAGCCCCCCTTTTTTTTTTTTCCCTGAGGAAGAGCTCTTGCTCATTTAATACAGGTTGGCTCTTCTAGAATGTTTTTTAAGTGGAACTGTATTCTGCAAGTGCAAGCTTTTCTCCTTTGTGTAGTTTTAAGAAGGCTATTGAGAAGAGACAGAACCATTTAAGATTACTTATGTTATCTTTTGCTTTGTCCAGGCAACATGACTCCTTAGTGTGTTACTGGATGGCTGATTTCCATTCTGTGGCACTGAATTCAGTTTACCTTCGAGTTTGCCATTACGGGGCAGGGAGGATATAGCAGTGTGCTATGTCCTCTGTTTTGCAGCCTATTTCCAGTCACTGTAAGACAATGCTGCAGTCACATCTAAGAAGCTGATGCCCAGAGAAAGCAGTTTCTATTGCCTTCAGCGGGCTTGTCCAGATTTTATTAGATCGAATGATCAAACCATCCCTAGAGAACACTTACGGCTTTCTTTCTCCATTTCCTCTTGTTTGTTTCTATTTGTTATAGTTTCCTTGCTTTCTTTGTTTCTGAATTTTTCATGTCACCATCCCCATCTCTTCTGACATTCCTCCTTGCATCTTAAATGAGTAGTTATTTAAACAAGTAAAAAATCGTCCAATCAGGAGTTTTTGTTGAGGCTTCAAAAGTGCAACATGAGGTCTTGAAGGGAAAATATCCCTTCATCTTCAAAAGCAGTTGAACCCTCCAAAGATACCAACCATAACAAAAGATGTAATGCATTTTTATTTAATTTTGGTTTTGTACATCACGTGGAACTATGTGATAAGCAGAGATGTGTTTCTGGAAAACTGCAGCATACAGGTAAATACTGCAATCAACGTAGTTTAAAGAATATCATGATTGTTGAACTAATTTCCACGTGCAGTTTATACAAGCCAGTGAGTTAGGAAGCTTGAGGAGATGGTGCTGTAAAATGTTCTGGTAGCTTAGTGATTATTGTGCAGGTTATGATAACTAAAATGTAATTCTCTGTTTCACCTGTAGTGTTCTTTGCCCGTTTCTTCTGCCTTCCCTCTTTTCCTGCTGTAAATGCACCACCACTTCAATATTGAGGAAGGTTAAATTGAATGTATGCATTGAGTATACATTAAGACTAAGGGACTTCTAAAACTAACTGGAATATGACAGATCTGCCCTTTACTGTGAATTAAAGTTGCACGGATACTTTAATTTTAAAATAACAAAACAAACCAAAACCACAAAACCCTGACTTGTTAAAATTAAGGGACTATAAATGTTGAGTGGTAGTGTAAGTGTGTGCAGAAAGTTAATTTCATAGTTAAATATTTTAATAAAAGGATTGTAAGTCTGCACTTAGGTCTGTAGGACACTCCCAAATGAGCGCAGTGATCACATGTTCCTATTTTTTTTTGAAGCCTCAGCTTTTCCTCTGTTTCTGTCCATTGAAAATAGCTGTGCTGGTAAACATTTTTGTAAAGATGACCCAAGCATGGCTTACTGTGCCTTGCTGCTTGGACAGCAAGTTCTGCCTTAGCACTTGCTCCATCTCCATGCACTCTCTCTGTGTTACCAGCAGGCCTGCCAGTTACCGTGGCCTCTGTAACATAGGTGGGTTTCTTCCCTACAGCATTTACCTTTGGAAGATGCAGTATTTTTCTTCTCACTTCGAAAAGAAATTTAAAACATGAACATTACCTGTCTACAGATAGCTGTGAGGGCTCTGCCTACCTGTGTATTGTGCCTGATGTGATTGATATTTTTAAGCCTTCTACTTGGTTTTCACACGTTTTTTATCCTAACATGATTATCACAAGATGCCTCTTTGATTAGAATAACGGTCTTTGATTTGCTTTTTGTCCCTCCTGTAATCACTGAAAGATCACTGGCTTAAGATTAGATAATATCTTGAATGCTATTAAAGATACAACAGTGGGATATAAAGCTGTGTTCATTAATGTAAAGCCAAGAGACGGTTTCTGATTGCAGACTTGAAATCATTCCTGTTACTGTGATTTTCTTTCCTTATTTCCCTTT
>VXBH01003555.1:3523-36622 GCA_013400035.1 Rynchops niger | reverse complement strand
TTTTTTTTTTGTGAGAAGTGAAAGTATTGTAGTTAAGGGCTGGTTGATACCATAGGTCAGGAGTAGGGAAATACTGGAAACAAGCAGTTCTGTTGTCTCACGCTTCACTAACCAAATTTAAAATGGTTTCTTCCATTTTTAAATCTAGGCATTATCACAATCAGGAATAACAAATATACGTAACAGCTTTTTATCTCATTGTGACAAGATGCAATTGTTTATTGTTTATCGGTTGGCACAAAAGAAAAAAAAGAGCAGCCAAAATGTGTTTTGTACTTCTTAGATCAAGCTGTAAGTTTTAGGAGGTACAAAACCATTCATAAATTGATTTGCATAGATTAGCTGTATTTTGCATGTGCTTTGGCCTTCTTTGTCACATGTTCTGTTCTTTTCCTCTGTATGTATAATGTTTATTGGTTTTGTTTGAATCCCTGCCTGATGCTTCAGAGCTAACCATCACTGAGGCTACTTCGTAAGATTCATGGAGGCCACTCCTTCAGAGTGGCTGAGGCAATGCTTGTTTGCTGCTGTTCTCACGCTTTTTCTTTGTCATGTTTCAGCTCATCCACCATATACCATGTGCTTTAGAGTGAAATTCTACCCACATGAACCCTTGAAGATTAAAGAAGAGCTCACCAGGTATTTTTGTGTGTGTGTGTGTGTGTTTGTCTGTCTGTGCATTTAATGTACATCGTTAACAATTTCAAAATAAAACACTTTGTTGCATAGGGTAAAATAGTGGAGGAGACAGTCATTTGCACTACTGAGAGCTTTTTTATTTATTGTGATACCTACAGGTTTTTGGAAACAGTTTAAGGGGACTTTTCTACAACAGAGAGATAGGTAGTGATGCTGTTGAAGAACTTTCAGAAAGCGAGGCAATAGTCAAATTACTGGGCAAGGATGATCCTGGCCTATCCCTTGGCGAGGATTGTGGTCTTGACTATGTTCCTTTTGTGTCTTAGTTTTTTTTTTTTGTGTGAAGTAAGATGTGAAGTTTAATTCAGTAATGGCCCTAACTCTTTTAGCAGGAACACGAGTAGCCTCACTGAATTTTCTCTTGTGTGTGTCTTTAAGACCACAAACAAGATTGTTTTTTTAAAGTACTGAAAGACCTTTAGCAAACTGGTGCAGAGGTGCAATATATTTATATTTTTAAAGTACAGCTGCTCTGGGGGTTAAGAAGTCTTGTTGCTTACATTGGAATTTTCCAGCCTTTGCTGTGAAAACACACCTGTGCAACTGATCGGTCATACTTAACAAATGGGAGTTAACGTCCTTCCTGCTAGCCATTGTGAATATTCTGTTGCTCAGAGTGTTTGGGGGAAGAGATGTAAGGAAGTAACAGCTCGTCTGACCTCTGCAGCAGCTGTGCAGGACTGTATGTACACCTTAACGCATTATTAGTCAGCAGGTTACACCTGCAGACTAAGAGTTGCACGTTGAAGAAGCACGGGGCGCCTGAGCATTTCTTGCCCTGATGCTTTCCCCAAGCCCTCCAAATTCTTATGCTCACGAGTCACTTCATGAATGGGAGGGATCCCATTATTCCTGGTCTCATACTGAAAGTTTCAGGAACAGCTTGCATTCTGCTGAATGGTAAGTTTATAGTTTACATAGAACAGCTGGAAGATGCAGTTCATATTATAACTGTTTATCTTGGGTGAAATACTAAAACTGTTAGCTGAGTGAACAGGTTGTAAACCAGGAAGTCAAGGGATTTTCATTATTTGTTTGTGTTTGTCCTTGGACGAACATTTTATTTTTTTATGAGCCAGAGTATAAACTTCATATAGACCTTCCTCATTCAATAGCCTTAATTAATTGACTTTTTTTTTTTTCTTTTAACTACTTGGATATCCTCCCAGGAGAAGTTTTATCAAAATGCAAAGCATCTAGAGTTAGCTCACTGAAGTGTATTGTGCTGTCAGTATGTTTTAGGCTTTGCTGGAACATTTCAAATTAATTTTTGAAGTCAAGCTGCTGTATGAAGAATGTTTTACTGTCTTTTGTTAAAAGTAATACTATTAAGACTTTAAAAAGAATTAATAATTTCTCTTTTCATAAGTCTACCCTGTGCACGTCATACCTTCTTGTGTCTGATCAGCTTTATAGTTTCCCAATGTTGCTATTTAGGAAGCTTTGCTTTGTCTCTGTCCAGGTCTCTTACGCAACGTAAGTGTAGGAAATGCTCCTGAAACGGGCAAGTAAAGTGTAGTCATGGAACTCACCTCTGAGAATTTGCTTCATAGTCTAAAGCAGAGGGTCAGATTCAAGGTGGTGCTGTAAATTGGATGGAGTTAATTTTTTTCTTGAATTGCAATGATAGGTGAAATTCAAGAAGAAAAAAGTCCATTAGTATTTGACAGAGAAGAGTCATGAAGCCTTGATAGCTAGTTGGGTTTTTGGTCGATTTTTTTTTTTTTTAGTTCTGCTCTGTTCACTGGACAATCACTTTTGTTGCAGTGTGTGCTTAAGATGATTTGAAAATAAATTATTAATATTGTCACCCTTTGACTTAAAAGCCATCTGTACTTCATAGCTGTATATAGAGTCAGCTGAGTCAGAGTAATGGTGTGTTGCATTTCTGCTACTCTCCGTGCCTAAGGATGTCACAGAGCTGCTGTCTTGTTCAACTGGGTAGAAATCTGACGGGTATCCGTAGTTCCCATTTGGGTAATGAAATTAAGATACAGTAAGACTCATCCTGTCACATTGTCACACTGCACTTTGGTTCAGAATATTAATTAACCCTCTCTAAATCCCCCATGTGGATTATTGTCGATGCAGTCTTTGTAAAAGCTTTATAGGAATAAATCTTTAATGAAATTGCCCATGGCAGGGGAGTTGGAACTAGATGATCTTTAAGGTCCCTTGCAACCCGAACAATTCTATGATTCTATGAAATACCAGAGAGACACCAAAGAGACACACAGATGTTAAAAAGAGCTGGTTTTCCTGCTTTTCCATGGCAATATCTGATGTTAAAAAATTAACATCTATTCAGTACATGAAGCTATGTGTGTATGGAGTAAGTTGTTTGATTTCTGTGAAAATACCATAACATGCATAGAAATACTGCTCATTATTTAGACATTGTGTACAGGAAGAAAACTGTGTATTTGTCACCTCAGATTACTGCTGCTTCATTTCTGTCCTACCTGTGGTAAGCTGGGCTGGGCTGGGCTGTAATCCTTGAGTTAGTGGTTTTACAGGTGGAAGTCTTTTCAGAAAACTGAGATGGAGAATGAACAAGCTGAAGTCATCCCTCTGACTGTGATATTATAGAAAAAAACCCATAAGAGCCCGACAGTGTGTGCACATTGTGTGTTCAGGGGCCAGGAGTGCCTTGGGCAAAGGATCGAGCCACGCGCTTGCCTGTCACTGCATTTCATTCCACTGCTAAGGACGTCTGTGAATATCATCAGTCACATCATACCATTCCACCCGCTTACTTTCATCTTCCCTTGTTTTAATTAACCATCGCTTCCATAGCTATGCTTTTGAAATAAAATCAGTGCCTGCCTCAGGATGTTAAGGCACTTTGAGACATTATTGCTAAATAAGGAATTCCATGGACTCAGGACAAAATTCCCACCTCTTGCTGCAGAAGGAGGTTCTGTGTGGTCCATGATCACCATTTTCTCTAGAGTCGGCTGGCATTAGGATTGCAATTCACAAGTTAACTTCAGTGGCCATGGGGGTTGTCGGATCAACATGGATTTAGAAGATCTGGTCTTGTTTTTTGGAAATAGTGCTTCCTCAGCAGGGCAGTGAGGCCATATATGTTTGAAATGTGTTTGAGGAAGACTAAACACATACTTTTTATTAGTTAAACTACTCAGGCGTTTCTTCTAATGCCTTTTAAAATATCGAGACCAGAAAGCGGCAAGGATTTAATTTATTTTCCTTAAATGATGGGGCCTCTGAATTTATTTCAGGTGCACTGGAGGCTCAGCAGGTTGCAGCAGAAAGCATTGTTTATGGATTTTTGAACAGTTTGTGTACTCTTTTGAAGAGAGAGAGGTGCTCAACCTCAGTAGAAGAGTTATGTTCCTCTATGCTGTGGCTGTCTCTGAGGGTTTGACTTCTGCTTCATGCGCAGTATCTGGAGGATGTCAGGCTCTTCTGAGGGGTACATGTGTGGCTTTCTAGATCTGGTTGTCTAGCACTTCCAGGTGACTTGAAGCCAGAACAAAGTACTTCAGTTTCAGAAAGCAGCATTTAGCTGGCTTCACTGAGCATCCCTAATGAGAGTAATAACTACTAGTTTTTAATTAGGCAGTAGCAACATGACAGGCAGGTCCTCACATCTCCCTTGCTCCCTGCCACACATACCTGTAAAACATAATTTTGGTTTCTTTTCTTGTTAAATCAGCATCTGCTCTGCAGCCTGTTTTCTGGCTGACACTACACAGGATTGGGGTAGAGGCCTTGAGTATGTCCATTTTCAATATTGCTGCTAATTTCCTTTTCTCCTCATTTTCTCTTTTTTCGTATTTTTGGTGCATTCCAGACAGCATGATAGGCTTCATGGCGAGAAGGGGTTTTCTTTAGCTATGTGCACAGAATCACATGCAGAAAAAAGGATATGGCAGAGTTCACTATGATAGTCAAGATTATTCTGCTGGCATGGCGTACAAAGATATAAAATTGTCATGAAGGAAGTTGTAACTGCAGAGGTCATTCAATTCACAGTACAAACAGCATCCCACTACACTCTCTGGAAAATGCAGACATTTTTGCTTGGTGCCTCTCTTCGCTACTCTTTGATCTCAAGTCAGAGCCCTGGAAGGGTCCACAGCTGGGAAAGTCTGGGATGCTGCCTGTGAACAGAATGGGAACAGTTAAGGGAGCATGTACAGGTGGATACAAAGACCAGTCACACTTGGGCACAGATTTTTACTATGTTATATCTTTTCAGTGTTCTTGTTTAGGTAATAAATAAATCAGTGTTTGTTCTTTCTTATGTAATAAAGCAGCCCAAGGCCTCATGCCTTCTTATCTCCAAATCCCTACATTATACTATGTATGTATAATTAAAATGAGAGAACATTAAGTCATTTAAGGTCCTGAAGGAATGATCTAAAATGCTACAGATAATACTGTATCAGCAGTAATCCATGATTATTGTAGAAAAAAACAGACCTAGAAAAGGGCATGGTTGAGTAGCTGGCAGAATTAACCAAAGATGGATTATTTCAACTAGCTTTCCCTTTTTTCCTAATCCGTATTTCCTAATCCAAGAAGCAGTTCTTCAATCACTAGGCTGTCATAAAACGGTGTAATGAGTACTTTGATACAAGAAAAGCATATAAAATGACAAAGACTTGGGGTATGTAAACGTGGCAAATTCAAGAGCCCTGAGTGAGCTAGCTCAGGCGAGGAAGGGCAATACAGCTGCAGGCATGCAATGCTTGACTAGCCCTGTCTCAAACAGCTGTACTTCATATTGCCTTGTATTAGAGGAGCCCGGTGCTTTTCCCTCCAGAAGTGGGAGGCCAGCTGAGACTGATAGTGTTCCAGCTGGTTGTTAATGCTTGAATATCATGCCATTTATTTGCAAGTTGAAAAGCTTTGCATTATGTTCATCCTTCCAAGGTGAGGCCTGTGCTGCTGAACCCTGTTCTGGGCATCATTTAGGAATACCTCTGCCTCTCTGGGTACCCTGTCCTGCTTTTCTTAAGATGTGTGGTGGTAGCTATGTTTTGATGCCTCTGCAAGTCCACCTGTCTGTTTTGGCTTTCTCTCGAGTGAGTTTATAGTTCTAATAGTATTGGACTCACAATCAGATTGAATAGCATAGGTCTTAAAAATGAATGAGAGTTGGTAGTAAAAGCACTTTGTGCTGGCAGGCTCGCAGATAGCATTTGGGGTGGGGAAAAAAATTATCCAGGAGAGTCCTGGATTTTTTGGTGGAGCTTGTGCCTGTGGGAGAAGGAGACCTTACACATTCAGCGGTCCTCTTGTGGTCTTCTGAGAGGATGTATGAGGGCTGAGAAGATGGAGCTCAGTTGTGGAAGCTTACAGAGGAGAATCTATTCCTGTGGTGTGGCTTTTATGTACCTCGTATCCAAAACAAAGCTTGTGCTTTGACACTCCTTTGTCCTCTTTATTCATCATTGAAATGAATTCTTGTGTAGCAATGAAATTTCCTGCCTCCCGGCCCTGTTCCCCCAATAGCCAGTGCCATAAAGCAGCTGGCTGGCATGGTAATTTTTCCCACTTTTCCCCTTTCCCAAAGAAAGACTGTACACTGTAATGCAGGCGCTGCCCAGCTCTGAAGCCAGGAGGACAAGGCCACATATTGCTAGAACAAGTGGTAGTCATTATCCTGACCACAGAAATGACAGCTTTGAGATTACTGGAAAGCTGTTATTCAAGTGACCTTCCCACCCCAGGGCAGAAAATGGACTATTTGAGGGAATAGGTTTTGTGTTTGGTTTTGTTGTTGTTGTTGGTTTTTTTTGTTTGTTTGGGGTTTTTTTTGGTAATACAATGGATCCAGAGCTTCTCCGGTGACTTTGGCGATCTAGGAGGAACTTAGGTTCAGGGTGGAGTTAAAGATGCTGCTACTTTCACTTTGTTTGAATCCTTAGCATTAGTATTTCTTTACAGAAAGCATAGAACAGAGAGGGTGGCTCACTACCTGCTGTGCAAGATACTTTCCTTCATCTGCCTTAAGCAATTTTCGGAATTTCATTGTTTTCCCTTAGCTCTAGAATTGCAGGATTCAGTGAACACCAGTTCTGCATTTGTCTTTCCCACTACCCTCAAGATTTCATAAGACTCAGCTTTATTCCTCCTCCGTCACCATCTCTCCTTGTAAGGGAGGATCTGCCCTCTCACTCATTTCAGTTGTTCTCTATATCAAGCTCAGCTATGTCCTCCTTTGGATGCAGAGGCTAGAGCTAGGTAAAACATTCAAGATGCGGTTGCACCAAGGCTTTAAATAGTGGCAAAATGCCCCTCTGTCTTGTTCATAGTATCTGTCCTGATGATGCCCAACCTTTTATTGGCTTTTTTGGCTGCTGCTGCACCCTGTGTTGGTGATTCCAAGATCTACCTGTCAATTCTGTGTTTTATCAATAGCTAATAGAGTGATGTCTTTAGTTTATAAGATATCAAAATACTTCTCAAATATTAGTAAGTAGACAAGCAATATATTTTTAGATAGTATAATTATTGTCTCTATTAGCCTTGTTATCTAGGTGGCACTGTAAAGCATAGAAAAAGTGTTCTTAGTTGTGATATTACAGACTAATATGTAATAGTGTTTATGTTAGATTCATAGACTTTGGCAGGACTTCCGCAGTGTACTTGATGATACCTACTGTAGAAGACAGAATGTGGAATTAGTGTCCAGAATGATATACATAAAGAACTCATAAATTCTGCTGGGAGCGGGAGGGCACCTGATCCAGGCATATTGTAAACAGGTGCATTTGTCCTCTACTACTCTGCACCTGAGTATGCACAGTAGCATGGCAAAGAGTGCTGCAGTCAAAGTTAGACACCATGCTGAGATAACTGGTTTTGAAATGTTGCTGGACCTCTCGAGGTGACCGAGTCTGTCAGCTGGAAAGTGCTTGTTACCGGCATAAAATGAGTGAAGTGACTTGAGCACAAGAAAAAAACACTACACGGACAAACCACAAAGTTTGGCTGGGCGGAAGCTTTCTCGCCTCATTGAACATCTTAAAATAGGTAAATAAATTGACTATTAAGCAGTTAGCAACATGGTCTCTGGGGGTCATGAAGCCTGCTTGAAAACAAGAATAGATATTGCTGACCCTTCGTCTGCAGTTGCGGGAGGGGCTTGGAGAACCTGGAGTTGAGTCATCTGTATTGCAAACAGATAATAGATGGAAATGAGGTTATTCCAGTGACAGACATTTGTGAGTGTAAGGTCTGAAGCATACATTTACTAGCTTGCTGGTAAGCCTGAGTACTTAGGGCTGTAAATCAGGCTATAAAGTTGTGCCAGGGCTTTGCAAAACAGCTGTGATGGAAGGACAAGAGAAGCAGCAAAATCAGACCTGATTTTGCAAGTTATTTTTGTAAGTGTAGGCAATTTTAAGTACACGCATAAACCTTACAGAATTCAGGAGTCAGATACGCATTCATAGGTCTTTGCTGACCTGGGACATAAATTACTTTTATCAGGATTATAGGAAGTGTGTGAGGTTGAGCCAACCTTTAGCAAAGGTTCCAACATTGCCTTTCAGTCCAAAGTGCATGTATCTCCTTCATTTGACAGAACTCCTTAATGTCTTAGTCTTGTGCCGGACTGCCCTTCTTGCTTTGAAGATGAACAGTATCCCGTGCAGCTTGCTGAGTGGGTGGTCTCCAAAAAACACATCCAGACTCTCTGATTCTGGGTATTCCCCTGCCCTTCTTGTGAGAGCAAGTGCTTCCCTTGTGTCCCAGCCAACAATTTCTCCAGTCTTCACTTCTGTCTTGGAGATGTTTCTTTTTTTCTTTTTTTTTTCCTCAGAAACGGAATAGTTCTTTAAACCATTTGATTGAGGATTTCGATGGTCAAATGCATGCAGCAACTCAGCAGCACAGAATCTTAGTGACAGAAAAAAATAAACTTCAGTATTTTTATTTAAAAAATTACTACTGTAATAGAAAGGTACATTAACAATTTAAGACATGCCCCCTGGCCCCCCCAAACAGCCACTGAAACATTGCAACAACCCCCCTTTCAAATGAGGGAGGAAAACCAGAGCTTCTTCCTCAGACTAGCCAGTGCTAGAGATTATATATTTTAAAGCAAAGAGAGATTAATAACATTGATGGCCCGTGTTTGTGACATTAGCTAGCCTAAATGATGGGTTGTGTTCAGCTCTGTCATTGCATGATGATCACAGGGAAGAAATCAGCTCTGAGGCACAGCTGTTCTTTTCCCTAAAATTATATCTTATGTACTGTGTTTGTTAGATATCCTCTGCTTACTCTTATTTATTTTCTGTTAACATACCTCTCAGCAAAATTGAGTATGAGTTTGTGTGTTTTCCCAATTGTTTCAGGAAGGAAATATTCCCTGGCATATTAGGGAGACAAGACAAGGAAAAATATGTTATTCTGAAGTTACAGAAAAATTATAATGGGAGTTTTCTGAAATTTTTGAATTCTGTTTTGTTTTTGTTTTTTATTCTGAACAACTTGCAGAGCCAGTGATATAGCTGGAGAGAACAGATAATAACACATTTTTATTAGCGTAATGTATTGACCATATAAATTAAAAGAGTATATATTATTTTTTTAATGTAAGGAAGCTAACTTTGAGGCATATTGCTTTTACAAATTTTGATAGTTTCATATTCTTTCATAGCAAGAAACTAGTATGATATATAATAATTCCTGTTTGATTTCTTTCTGGGGAAAACAAAGCCATGTATTTCTTGTTTAAGATTAGCTCAGATAACTGAGACTATTATGGATGCAGGAATTTAATAATGACATAGAGGATCTTTGATCCTGGTCAGCAATGGTCAGCCTAGAAATGCCACAAGTATGCACACTCCCACCCAAACCCGCATGTTCATCTATACAGAATTTTAGTGGAATGCATAGAAATGAGTTTTTGCCCTCATTCTGAGGAGTTTCTGTTGGTGCTAATCCTAAGTGCCAGTGTAGTATCTTGGTGACCCAGCACAAATTGTTGTGTTTATGGCTGTCTCCCTGCATTAAGAAAACTAATTTTGAATTCTACTGAATTTATGTAAGTGTATTTTTGTGTTTATTCTCATAAAATGAGCATATATTGGGAGGGGAGGGGGACTCCCTGCCATCTCACTTCCGGAACCTAACCTGTGATTTATTGCATAGCATTTGAGAGAAAGAAAGCGAGAGGCTGCCTGACTCTTGAACAGGTGCTTTAGTCAATTCTTGAAGATTTTCCATTCTCCCTGGGCTCCCAAGATAATGGCTTGGAATGGTGGTCATGGTGAGCAGCATTGGTGCCTAATCCTGTTACAGGGGAAAGAATTTCCTGCAAAACTAATTCTTATTCTTATAAATAACAAAATATTAATGGAAAAGTAACTGTTCATAGCATTTGCTTCCATCCTGGAGAGTAGGACCTAGCACGGTCCTGAGACTTCAGATTGGTAGTTCTCATCTCAGCCTCATGTCTGCAAATGTAGATTGGGATCAGTACGTTAATATGCTTTTCCAGAAGCATCTTTACTTTTGTATCTCGTTATAGTAGTTTTCAAACTGAGAAACCACCAATGTGCAGTGTCACTGGAGATCTGTTGACCTTACGTCTCGGTTTACAAGCCGTGCTGTGAAATCTTGGGACTTCCTTTTATAGATTGCTTTCTTTGACACTTCTTAAAGGTGGACTCAGTTTGGCCTCAAGCTAATGGTTACTCCCAAGAACCACAACTAATTTTTCACCCTGGCAAGACTTACCAAAAGTTTCAGGATGGGGACTGCTCATTTGCCCAAGTTATATGTGGTATCTGCATCAATATACTGAGCCTTTTCCGGTAGGCTGTTGTTAGAGGTTCAGAATTTTTACTGCATCTCATTGAGGCCTTTGGTTTGTCCTGATGCAGTTCTCCTCTGGGAAATACCTGTACTGTAGCAGTACCAAATTATGTAAGTGAATTGGTGAGCTGTTATTGGACACTGATTACAGGAAAAAAAAGAGGTTGCAAAATAAAAATAAAAAAAAGGCTTTAAAGTGCAAAGTTCCTGCAGAAACTTAATACTGTAGAGCAGTGAAGGGATATGTTCACAATGAGGAAAAAATTGCTTTTCTTGCTGATAACCGTCTCGTCTTTATGTAGCATTTAGTAACAATCGAAGGAAAGGAGGACAATCTCTCTTGCCCTTCAGATAATACTTCTAGTCTTGCTCAAATCTAGAACTCACTGTAAACCTCAGATAAGCTACTTGGTGCAGGAGTTGGTACACACAGAACCAAATAACTTGGGCAAAATATGTCTGACATCAGTGTTATTCATAAAGCACATTTTCATTGGCTGCACTGTAGCATAAGGTTGGAGACAACGGGCAGCATCCAGGAATTTTCCTGAAGGTCTGCAGAAGCCACTGGGTCTGACAGTACCCTCTGGATAGTTGACTTTTATCTGACTAAAGCAACGCTTAAACGGTTTGTTTTCCCAGAGGGGTGAAGCTGCTGAATGGTGCAGCTGTAACCAGCGATGTGGCTGGGAAAGGAGCTGAGAGTGAGTCACTGGGACATGAGTTGGTCCATGTCTCTGGGAGGCTGCTCTCTGGGGGGAGAAAGCAAAAGAGAAAGTGACGGCCTCGCAGCTGCGCCTCTCCTCTTGCTATTAGAAATAATGCTGCTCCGTGGTTGGAGGCGGAGGGCAGGTGGAAGGAGCCTCTTGTTTTTTCTCCCCAGTTCCTCTGGAGGAAAAAGAGCTCTGAGAGGAATGGGAGAGGTTACCCCCAGGCAGGTCCTCTGTGCCTGCTGCCCCTCCTGGCCCTCAAGGAGTTGCTTCTGCCTCAAAACTTATAAAAAGAAAAGGAAAGAAATCTACTCCACTGTGGTCAATGTGCTATTTTGTCTACAGCGATAAAGAGAGCAATTTCATTGTGTAAACCTGTATTTAATGAGAGGAGGTGTGCTCAAACAAATGTGTATTACCATAATTTATTTCACGTTACTAATGAGCATTTTAACAGCTGTACATTTTAAAAAGTACTCTCCATACTGTCTCTTAGTGTTATGTTTGTGGATTTTTTTTACTTCTGCTGTCATTATTTCATTGTTACTGAGAAAAATCTCTTGTCTTACATCTAGTTTTTCCTGTGGTTGCACATTGCCTCTTTTTCCTGCTATTTAAGATAGCAAGAGAGAGATCCAGAGTAGTACTGCAACTGGTTTCACACTGATAAATTAAATCTGTTATAAAAAGATGCCACATCGTTTCCTAATTTTTAAAATTATATTTCAGATACCTCTTATATCTACAAATAAAAAGGGACATTTTCCATGGCCGTTTGTTGTGTTCTTTTTCTGATGCTGCCTACCTGGGTGCCTGTATTGTCCAAGGTAAGGACAAGCAGTAGTCATTTTTAAATACTTAACTCATAGGTGTGTTCAGTAGAAAGAGAAATTCAAAGCTGTTGTGAGAATATAGCTAGCAATAATGGTTTTTTTTTGGTAATGTATATTTTTGTTGTACTGTTTCCCCGCATTGACATGCACTGTAAAGTGTTTTAATTAATTCAGCTACTTACCCAACTAAAACCAAACTGGAATTTAAAAAAGTTAAAAACAATGACATGTCTTAGCATTTAAGTGAAAAAGTATCACATCAGTGTTAGATTCCATTTATAAACAAAACAAAATTATGTTCTGAATCATGAATGTAAATGTAGACTATTCCATTTGAACTAAGCAGGAAAAAGGGTCATTCAGTGCCCTTTCTTACGGTAAAGAAGACCCATGTGATGATGGAATCTCTGATAAAAACAGAAGATGTAATTCAGGGAAAAATGTCTTCCCTGCACTGCCCGTCCCCCACCTGCCCCCTTTTTTTTTTTCTTCCCCTCTTTCTTCCCATCATTTCCTTAGGACCAAATTCAGGTACCTCTCATGGTACACAGAGAAATAGTTAGCTACATGTCCGATTAGGAACTTCATGTGTGTGGAAGTCCCCTTCATTCTGCCTTAACATGAATTAAGCTCTTAATGCATTATAAGGCAGCAGATCCAAACCAATATTAAGTCTAGGCCTTATTAAAAGAGGCTTATTTAGAAAATTTAAACAACAAATGCCATGTTTGGGTACCTAAGTGACGCATCTTTTAGAAGAGGAATCAAATACTGTGGGACACCTTAAGTAATGTCAGAGCCTGTGTTTCTCTGCTAGAAAATAATTAAACCACTGAATATCAGTGAGGATAAACTGGTGTAAAAAAGAGGAGAATCTGGAGTGCATTGTTTCATTTCTGCCTACTACTAGAATGACAGGTACTCAAAGGGGGAGCATTATCCTATGCCTCTGGTGTATAGAGCATGTTTCCGCCACAGAAAATAGTTGCTAGTAATTGCTAATTACTGCTGCAGTTAATAAACCATGGACTTCACTTGAAACTCATTGACTGAAGTGGCAGTTATAAGGATTTTGTTGTTTCAGTTAACTATTGATTCTTCAAACTAGCATTTCTTGTGAGATGCCAGATTCTTACTGATCATGCAAGTATCTTGAATTATACTGTATTTACTGTCTTGTTTCCTTATTAACTAATGTTGCAATTGAATTTTTCTGTTCTGTTTTGTATTCGGGATCTGTTTAGCTGAGCTTGGTGATTATGATCCTGATGAACACCCAGAGAATTACATCAGTGACTTTAAGATTTTCCCCAAGCAGTCACAGAAGCTCGAGAAGAAAATAGCTGAAATGCATAAAAATGATTTCAGGTAATTTAGAATGCTGTTTGGTAAAGAGACAGATAAGAAATACTTTTATCTGTTTCCAAATAGTGTATGTTAACTTAGGAGGGTTTTTTCCTTGGATTTATAGTAAATGGTCTGCCAGTACACGGTCTAATATGCTGTATTTCAAAATGTGGTTTCAGCTTAGTGGATTTTCTTTTTCTGCTAACCTTCATTAATCCTAGCTGATTCCTGCATGTATTCTGGTAATTTAGACTGCATTTGCTTGAAACATAGGTCTGGTTGGAGGGAGTGGCTCACATCCTGAGTGCTGCGCTGGTTGATTAGTGGAATAACATCTTTCATTTAGGGATCTCACTTAGGTCTTTTGCTGTGAAATGTCCGTATGTAGTGTAATTATAAATTTTTTGATAGATACTGACCTGACGGAAACTGTGATTAAGTTATTTTGTCAGTATGTTGTTAACATAGTGGTGAATTACATAGAAATGTATTTAAATAACTTCTTTGGAAGCCTGAGGGGGTGAGCTTCTGCATGCTCTTTGTGTGTCCTAAACTTTTAATAGTGTGACAAAGGGGAATGGAGTAAGATAGATTAATGAATCTTTTTGGTTTCAAAGTTGAATGTGTCCCTGAAGCATCGTGTTTCAGGAGAGAAGTAGCAGTGCGTTGTGCAACTGTACCCTCTGCAGGATCGTCAGCAAATGACACTCACAGTAGTCGTGACAGTAGCTTGCATGACGCCTTCCTCGTTTCGCTTACTTGAGGATAGTCCTCAGCTAAGGAGAGGACTATGTTTTGTTTTCATACTACGACATATGGAAATGCTTTGCTTCATTGTATGAATACCATGTATACAAAAATTAGATTGTGAGACAAAAAATTCCTGGGGTAAAAACAAAAAAAAGAAGATTAAAAGATTATTTTCACAGGAGTTAAAGCTTGAAACACTTATTTTTTTTTTTTAGAAGCCTATCAAATATGTTGTTCAGCCACAGTGCAACATTAGTGACAGTAAGCTTGCCAGTATTAATGTGTTTTCTGTTTTTTCCTTCCTGAAACCTATATATTTTGCTTATATTTCTTTCAGTGAAACAATGTTTTAAATGCACATCTACATCTAAAATTTTTAGATCTGTCCTGGCTGCATGTTACACAGACCCACAGAATCAGCCTTTTAGAAAAAAAATTTCTCTTACTTTCAGTATTGTTCCATACAGTGGTTGCAGGTTTCCAAAGGGTAAATTCAACCTTTAAAACCCAAGTTCTTTCATCAATTAAGTCAAGGTGCAATTGCAAAGATTTTGATCAGTTCAGTCCTTCAAGAACAGGCTTGTTCTTTATTTAAAATTAGGAGGAGGGAAGGAAGGGTGGTTGGCTGAAGCTGGTGGTTTTTTGTATTTCATAGCCCTGGGAGAGAAGTATTTTTCTGATTATTTTTTTCCCCCCCCCTTGTGCATAATTCTGTCCATCTATTTTGAATTTAATCTGCTAGTTCCTCAATTACAAATAACCAGGCAAATTTTTTAGCTCACTTTTTAAACTCCCTTTCCTGTTAGTGTAGTGTTCCTGACCCTGTGACAGTAAACGTTACAAGCCTTTGCACAGGTCCCTCTGGAGTTCTCCTAGTCATGGATTCCTCCCATCAATGGCTGCTCAGCATGTGAGGATGTCCCCTGAATTTCTTCAGTGGTCTCGGTGAGGGACACTATTCATTAGTGCCTTTTGGAAATCAGATGGTATCAACCCGACTTGTTTTGCCTGTGGATCTGCTGATTCCTGCAAAGAACTCCAGCACGCGTTTCAGGCATAACTATAATTTATAGCTGAACTCTCCTTATATATCCCACTTAGATGTATATGTTTCTTCATTCTGTTTCTATTCTAGATTTTACCGAATTGTATGTTATGGATGTTAAGCTCAGTGGTTTATAGCTCTTTGCAGCACTCAGGAACTGTTTTCTTTCTTTTCTGTTTTCTTTCACTTAGGTCAGCATCTGGTGTGCCTTACCTATTTGTCTGGTTACAAAGACAGTTTCAGGGCTGTCTGAATAGCTGCTATCTGGCATTTTGCCACTGTAGCTCTGTCTTCCCCAAATTGATCATCCTATTACATTTTTTACATCAGACATTCATCTGTCACATAGAAGTTTTACCTTTTCTGGATATTTAATTCCATGGGTCTCTATTCTAGGAGTACAAATTAATAAAACATTTCTGTCATATAATGAACTATACAGAGAGAGGTCCAGTGCTAGGATGATCAGATGTCTGTATGTAAGAAAGATGATCAGAAAAAGCACTGAGCTTGTAGGCTTCTCTCTGGTATTGATCAGCATATCTGTTTCATTGCATTCAGCAAGTTGAGTTTTCTGATAAGAATTAATATTTTGCTGCTCAATGGGTATTTTTGAAAATGCTGCAAAAGGTTCCCTTGGCGTTTTTTTAACAAGATACTTGAGTGAGGTGTTAGGTGGGAGCTAACATGAGAGGACAACAGAAGAGACGAAGAGCCATTTTAATCCAGCTGCCATTCTGCTGCCTTCAGAAATGTTACTTCTGGGTTTCATCACTGCAAGTGATTCTTTTCTTCACATGTGTAAATAAACAAAGATCATGGCATCTTTCTTTTGCAGCAGGCTCCTGTATAACCAGAGCTCCGTGACTCAGAAGGGACCAGTTCTTCACGGAATCCTGTCTCAGCATCCTCAAGGCCTGTTCACTGGGCATATCTTTTCTTCTGTCCTGCAGCATGAAGGAAGAATTTGCCTTTTGAAAGGTGCATGAAAACAGTGAGGGGAATGTCTAGGAAGCAGCAATAGGGTACTCTGTCAGCTACCAGTGACTTAGTGACTCATCTTGTGTCATGTAAAAGTCTTGTTCTTACTAATTAAAATAGATGTATGACGTGGTGCCCTGTTTCTTATCCTTTGTGGCTGTGAGAACATCACTGGATTTTAGCAAAATGTGAACCCAATGGCTAAGATAGAAATCTGACAGACAGAAATGCATGTCAGCATTATTGAGCTGTGATTAATTGTCTTGTGCATTTTAATTAATTATTATTTCCTCACTGAGAAGGGGAGAGGTACAGGAGTAATTTCACTGAACCTTTACCAGTGGTGAGGCAAACATCTGCCTTGATTTCATCACCATACATGTTCTCATTTTCCTGTCATTCCGAGTAAGTCCTCTTTTGCAACATGGTATACTGCTGTGAGTCAAAGAGATAATGCTCCTGTGACTTAAAAACTTGGAATATGTGAGAAACTGATGAGACTTGGAGATTTATTCTTAAAAGAATTCAACATTGACTTGAATGTTATGTTTTTGGGTATGCACAACAGAGCATAGCTACTGAAGTTATAGCTACTTACATTTCTGCTTCCCTGCCACTCTTAACAGATTGGAAAAGATCTGGGCCATAAAAATCTAGATATTCTGTGAGTGTATCCTGGTATACCTTCTTCTTCAAGTGAAGTGGATGCTAAGGTCCCTCTCCAGGTTGTTCATGTGCATGTCCTTTATACCTTTTAGTTAGATATGAGCAAGTGTTCTTATGGTTGCATTGTAAATCACATCAGCGAAACAATCCAGGTTAAAACCAACTTACTTTCTTTTACTTGACTTCCATGCAAAAGTACGTGGAACCACACAGTCAGTTCTCACGTATTTTGGCAGTATTAAAGAAATTTAATACACTGCACTGTGCTCAGTGTATAAAGCCATACTTCACTCTTATTTCTGGTGACCAAAAGCCCCCAGCTTAACAAAAGTATAGTGAAGAATTCTGCATAGATTTGGAGAAAATCAAACTAAAACTAACCCATCAAATGAGGTTAAGCAGAGTAATGAAATCTTTTAGGTAGAGGAGAGGAAAGCTGAGTGAAAGGTTAATTCCTCAATCATAACAGCAGGGATTACTATGATTACTGGGTTTTTATGCGAAAGATCACGCAGGTGATCTTAATAATCTCTTTGTGATTTGAGGTTTTGTTTTGTTTTTAACACATCAGGAGTTTGCTCCTTTCAGATGTTCCCAAAAGAGTTGTATTTTTTCCATGGCAGAATTAGGACAGTTTGTTTGGGCAACTTGCATTAGGAGCTGCACAGTTTTGCTTCTAGCTATTGCTAGAAGCTGGATTTTATGGGTTACTCTTGAATGGACTTTGAATGTACGTACGGACCTATGTCAGTACTAGTTTCAAATCAACTTCTCTGTTGTTACAACTGTGGGATTTGCTTCAGATGACCAAATAAACATCAGTTGTTTTTAGTGCAGTCACATTCCTTTCTCTCTTTTCCCAGGCAAAAATTCCTTCCCATAAATTTATATTGAATCTTATGTCCTTTAACAGCACATTTGTTACTCTGATAAAATTCCCTGGCTTTTGAAAGATATCTGTTAGCCAGAGCTCCCTGAGGCTAGAGACCTGAAAACAGAGAGATTTCCACAGAGAAGGTCCATATATATCCCTATCAAGACAATTTATATTTGTAGGAATCATGGGGTTTTTTCCCTTTATTTCTTTTTTGAAAGGACTCAGTGGTTGAAAAAAAAGATTTTTTTGTGTGTCCCACCTGAAAACTAATGATCCATTTTTACTTATTTCTGATACGAAATATTATGCCATGTAATTTATATGAAAGTGTTATATAGACAGCAATTATTTTATCTGAAAGCCCTAGGCAAACATTAACTTTGCCCAGTAAATTAGAGTTACGTGACCTGTTCAAATGCCTACTTTCTAGGCTGACCTTATATAGGTAAATGCAAGTTATTTATTGCTGCTTGGGATGATCAGTGTGGATACAGGCTTAAGAAGGTTGAGTGCTACTGAATTGGCTGTCGTCTCCATTGTGTGTATCAAATACTCCAGCTTTTGTGAAAATCATATGTGGGAGAATATCTTTTGGGAGGAAAAAAGTTCCCTCTGAGGGAGTGAAATCACTGCTGTGTTACGCTATTAACTATCTCAAAGGCAATTTAAACTTTTAAGCTAAAGGGTAGTATTTTCTTGAAAACCAGAGTAGCAAATTGATCCTGGTCTTTGATCCAAGCTGCATCATCTACACTGTAACTCCTCAGTGGGGACTTAATAACTTTTAACTTTCCTCCGTTGCTCTAACTCTTACTGTATTCCCTTCACCGTACCACTTGTTACTGTGGGTGCTCAGACTCTGGTGCCAGCGGGAGTACAGGATTTCTCTGTCTCTCCAGCTCTCATGCAGACATAGAGCTGTCAGCGGAGCCATTGGCAAACCTAACTACAGATGTTACTATCAGAGTATATTTTGGGAGGCAGTCCTAGAAGACTTGGCAAGAGTTGCTAGAAAATGCTTTTCTTTGTGGGTGTTAATATCATTTGATCCAAGATTAAAGCAACTTCTTGCATGCTGTTGAATACATTAAAAAGTGCTAAAACTAAATTCCCATGTAGCAAGTCCAGAATAAGGTGGATCTTGTATGTGATTTAAAAGCTTCTTGCAATTGAAACTAGGTATTACCTGCTTTTATGCATTTAATGCTGGCAGCACACTCATCTACACTTTATATTTAGCTTCTTGTACTACCCTAATCACATTGGTATCTAATGGCCTCATATACATGAAGGGAGTCTGATTGGAAGGATATATGCTGTGCTCCAAAATTTGCAAGTCATGTTACAGGAGACGCTTCGCTGGGGACTGAGGGTCTGTTGAGGTTTACGTGGAGGGGAGGGGGGAGTTTGGAAAAGAGCAGGACTTGGGCTACAGCAGGGACAGCTGACTTCCAGGCCTAAGGAGCCAAAGTTTTTGTAGTTCTTAGCTATACAAAGTATACCAAGGACTTTGGAGAGCTGAGGAGGACGATGATGTGTAGTGGTAGTTCACAGGCAGATAGTGGTGACAGCTGCTCGGCGATCCACCTACGTTACGGCCCTGTGCTGCACTGAATGTCCTCTTAATTTCAGCCTTTATAGCCCATGCTGGCTCATTTACAGGTTCCCAGTATAGGCATTTGGAGTTATCCCTCAGGCTGTATGTTTGCATGTGTCACTGCAACTTCAAAATTATCTAATTCTCTCTAATTTGCAATCTTGTATTAAAAGGCCATTGTGTTTGCTGTAATAGGTGAATAATGTGTTTGTTTCTATTCTGCTGTGGTTTCCCTGGTGTATTCTTCCACTCCATAATTCTTATCAGTTGTAATTTGACTGAATCAGAGAGATGGCTGGAATGTATATTCATCAAAAGTTTGAAATAACAGTTCTCCTGGTCACCTAGTCCTTTCCCTGAAGAGTGATGTGTGTGTTTCTTTCCTCAAAGCTGTGGTCTTCTAAACCATTTTTTTCTTACTGAAGTGTGCTTAATAAAAATTAAGGAACCATACTTGTAATTCTGGATGCACTAGAAAATGGTAAGAGTGAGATGCTGCTTTGTTGGATTGGTGTTCGCATGGCACAGAGAGTATTGCCAGAAACTTGATGGTGAAGAGCAGCTTTACCTGAACATGATTTTAATGGAAGATGCAGTTGTAGCAATAATCTGGAGAAAGGAATTTCATAGACAAACGTGGTTTTCTTTTCCCTCTTCTTTTGCCAGTGGTATATCTGATACAGTGAAAAACTGAAAAGATATGTCAATAATTGTGATTTTTCTTTTTATGAGAATTCCAAGCAGTATTTAGTAGAAAGGATAATCTACTTGACTTGGAAAAGACAACTGGTTTTATTGTAACATTGACAATTTTTTACCTTGAGGAAAGATTTATTTTGTGTATGTATGTGCACACGCTTCCCACCCCCCAGGGAAGAGCGCTCGTAATCACGATCCACAAATGTGGTTGTTTTCTTTACTGAGCTAGTTGTTGCCTGTCTCGTGGTGAGGTTTGGATTCAGGTTCTGCATATGTAGCATACTGCTGAATTCGGATGTTTGTGTGAATTTCTAGAACATAGATATTTCTTCATCAGCTGAAAGGACTTATTTCCCCTTCCCCTCTCCTCCCTCCCTCCCTTTTCTTTATCTGGTAGAAGCCTTTAAGGGCCAGGTGTGTCTGGACCAGAAAGATTAATCTACTGGGATATTAAAAACAGATGGCTCAGTAGATGTCTCTGTATCATGGGAACAGATTTTAAATTAATAATAGGTAAATTAAAACTGCATCTGCTCTGCAAATGTATTCTGCCTGTTGAATAGGCTTAAAGCTGTCTGCGTCACTGCATCAATTTATGAAGTACAGTTGAAATACAAATACCTGAAGACAGATATCACAGATACCATCTCAGCCTGATCTCTGAAGCACACAAGTAATTTGAAATGTTTTGGTAGAAGGAGTTATGTAAGTCGCACATGTTATTACAGTGTGTGTGGTGTAAAATTCAACCTGTATGAATTTAATAGCCTCAGTAAAAGAGTTTGATTATTGTTTTAAACGGATTATTCAGGTTTTTCTCATCCTAGAATTCTGTCTATCTGAGAGAAATGAAAATTTTGCAGTACAAGTTAAGATTGATATTTTGAGTGTTTTGCAGTTTTCTAAATTTCATATGTTCAGAATATTTCAGCAATTCATCCGCTTGCCAGGTGATAAGGTCTCTAGTCATATGCAGACCCATTTAAAGCTTTTCCCTTCCCTGCTGCTGGTGGCCCGGGCAGTTCTTAGGGCAGCAGCACTTCTGCCTGGGCAACGTGCAAAGGCTGTTCTTGCTGTTCGCGCAAACTGAGCCACGGCCTGCAACAGAATTTCGTTTACCAGGGCCTTCATTTAGTGCTCTTTTTTTTGAAATTATCAGTGCCGTTGCGCTATCGTCTCCAGTACAACTGAAACACTGGTGATGGTAGCAGATTTGTGTTTCAGTACCACATAGTCCTCCTTAGCACCTTTATCGTGACTAAAAATACAAGCAGACAGACTGCATTTAAAAACATCTTTGCTGTCTGCCAAAATCTCCTGAGATTAAAGGAAAAGTAAAAGCTTCTCAAGACCTTTAGCACTATAATTGTATAGCAATTGGAGTCTCAAACACCTGTAAAATTATTTGAAGCAACAACAGCAAAATCTCAGCCATGTGTTAAGCAGTTCTGCAGTCAGTATATGGTGTAGCTAAATGGTTTGATGCTTTATGCAGAATTATGGCTTTTTTTTTTAGGTTAAAAGGAAACCCAGGTAATCCTGTTCTGCTAATAACCCTCTTCTTATATCCCAGATCTAGGATATCCAGATCTGATGTCTGGCATAAGATCTGGGATATATGAAGGAGAATATTTCATAGATGGAGATGCTTCTTGAAACAGTCACTGTGGTCTCTCCTGAGACTGCAGTGAAGTATGTCCACAGTTGCAGGGCAGGGCAAGGAGTGTTTTGTGGAGACTGAGTCTATGTTATTTAAAGCTTTATGGCTGATAATTTTCCCTGATTTGCCTGGAAGTGAATACATAAAGTAGAGGCCAGTCATTATGTACATACTTATTTATTCTTTGAATTAATTACATTGAAACACCCTACAGACCATAAATACTGGAAATTAATTGTACATGGGGCATGGTCAAGTACAGTATCGCTATTGTATTGTGCAGCAAGTAACTTTGACATAGAGATGAAGCAAAAGGGTGGACAATAATTACGCCTTTTATTATTAGCAGTAGTATGTTAATAGTAGTATCTCACAGCACTTTATTAGTCAGTAAGAGAATCAGAGAACACAGATGAAGTGACTTCACTAATGTCACTCAGGAAGCAACAATCTGAGAACAGGACTGAAAATGCTTTTCTTTGCTGTTATTGCTGTATAGTCTTCCCTGTTTGTTAGAATGAATTAATACTTACTCCTGAGCTAATCTCATCCTTGGCTTTCACTAGGTTTCACTATTTCAGTTTGTATCATACCTCAAAGGAAAGGTATTAAGGGGAGAAAATTCTAGAGTGAATTCGTGTGGGCAGCCAGCAAAACAAGTAGATCATTGCTGTGGCACACCCTGGAAGTATTCTCTGTTGAGTTTCCTGGCCTTTGAAGTGCTTCAGAGTGGGGGCGCTTGGGGAATAAAGAGCTTGTACATACTCTAGTGCGTACTTCTTATGAGCCTAAAGGGAAAAACAGAGCATTTTGAAGACTTCTCAATCTTCTATTAAAGCTTTTGTTTCATTAAAATTTTATTAGGAAGTTTTACATTGATTGATTCCTAGGTTGAGTCATTAATTTGTAGCTAATAGCTGTGGAACTCTAATTTCACAAGTAATCCCCATTTCCTTATTTGTATAGTAAACAGAAACTTTTCTGTATAGTGGTTTCTTTTACTGGTCCTGTTCAAAAACTTGTGTCATGCTGCACCTGGGTGCTACAGTGGCTGCGACATATAGAAAAGGAATACAACTTCCATTTAATGCTGAATACATACTGAAAAATTTGGGGAGTCATATAAGGTCAAAAGGATTCGATGCACTGAGAGAGGCACCTGACTTTCCTGAGAAGACTGACTTATAAAACAGCAAACATGCAGTGTCTAAATATTACCTGTTTTTCCACTGTAAGAGGCATTAGTTAAAACACTTGCGTAAGTGAGGAAACTCTATACGTTTTTCTATAAGGTTGTTTGTTGCACGTGGAAAGCTTAAAGGCTTTTTAACAAAACTAATCAAAGGTGTAGGCATATCTAATGTTAAATCAGTAATTGATAAAATGTGGACTTTGCTGACAGGTTTTGCTACAGTTACATTTTTATTTAGTAAGGAAAATTCCATTGCTAAGTTACAGATGAACAGCGTATTATCAAGGCTTGAATATTAATCCCTTGCTAAGGGATGAATGAGGATTTTTTCATTTGATATTGCCCTTGACTATTCTGCTTTGTGGTGTTCTTTTAAGGCTTTGCAGAGTAGGCATTTGATTAGCCTGTAATCTGATAAGATCAAGCTTGTCCATGTATTCTGCTTTTTATTCAAGTATCGCAGCGTGTTCCACTTGATGTGCACAGAGACAGCATAGTTTCAGAAGGTGAAACTATAGGTGAGAAGGGCATGCTAATCTTGTTTAATGTGCCTCTTTAATAATTGCAATTTAGTATTATTTTCCCTTTTGGAAATGCCCAGACCCCCAAATCACATAGTTCCAAATGATTTGTCCCCTTTTGGTCCCTTCAAGCCAGAAGTCTGTCTACTTTCCTTTGTACCAGCAGCAACAGGAAGTGGGAAAAGGATGCATTTTATGATCTTATTTTTCTGTAAGGCCCAGTTTCCAATAAGCAATCAAACCATCTGTTTTGGCTTTTCACTATGCAGCATAAGCGTTCTAAGTAATTTAGGTCAAGTTAGTTAATTGCTTCTGTCTTGTGCGGTTGAGTTGGTACATAAAGCAAAGTTGTGGCCCATTTAAGGCTCATTTATGGTCTTACAGCTGTGATTACACTTAAAGTTGGGATTTATTAGTATTGAAAAGGGAGAAAACCAGTTTAGTAGAGCCATCAGGAAGTTGACGGGGCAAAATAAGCATTTTTTGTTTGTTTGCTACTTTCATGCTGTCTTCCCCTTAAATATTTAGCTGTGTAAATGCACATTTGTAAATTTTGGTGTTCCGCTTGGTACATGTTCTCCATTGGAAAGTGGTGAGAAAGAGACCAAAAAAAAGGAGGAGGAATATGGGCTAAACATCAACAAAAATGTGATCTGAAATAAAATGCAAGTAGTGTAGTATCAAGGAGGACCAAAAGACGTATGGAAGAAGCCAAGGAAGTATCACATCATTGACTGGGAGACAATGAGCAGTGAAGTACAAATGAGCATGATTTAAAACCGTATAACAGAAAAGGTTGTTGACACTTGCATTGCCCCAGGGCATCAACTTGATAGGTTCAAAGTAGGATTTGACACCCACAAACATGCTAGACATTGTCTTAATTGTTAAACTGAACTTTGGGCCAGGTACTGAATCTTGTATGTCAATGCTTATTGGCTTCTAGCTACTGGGGGATAACAGACTTACAGGGGAATTATCCTACACCAGTGCACAGAGCAGTTTTTAAATGCCAGTTCCCAAGTGCCTTTGCTCACAGTGTAAGACTGGACTCCAAAACGCAGGGGTAAGATAAAGTATGAATATTGCTGTGTTCTTTGAAGATTTGTCTATGGCTCATTTTTCGGCTAATTTTCATGAGAAGCATTTGTGGGGCCTGGCTTTCTAAGGGTCCCAAGTACTGGTTATTGTCATAAAACCATGTTATCTATCAGAATCACATACACTAGTCATGCAAATGCATGAATAAAATAATACTTGTAACAGTTCACTGATAAACAGGCATTGCAAATCTGTGTTACAGCTTATTGCAGTGGCAGGAGTTAGAAGAGCAAAAGCCAAATAGTAGAACTTACTTTAGAACTCAATTCTTGCATGCCATCTTTCAGGCTTTAGTGTATATTCATGGTTGATTATAGACACCCTAAAAATAGGAGCATATAATGGAAATGCTGACCGTTCCTGAACTATCATGATGGTAACAGGCACTGCTATAATTAGGCATGCATCTGAGTAGACAGTGTAATATGATTGCAGTGTTTATACCCTGTGCTGGAAGGAATGTTTGTTAATATGCACAATTCTTTTAAATGAGTTGGGCAGCAAGAGTTTGTGGAAAAAAGATGCTGAGGTTTATACCTTATTCAGGCGGACATGCATGTATATCAAAAGACAGCAAATACTTGCAGGATATTAGATAACTCTGGTTAACTGCATAACATGTTGTTATCTCAGGATTGAGAAAAAAACAGAATTTACCTGAAAACATCTGTCACTGTACAATTCAGCAGGAGAAAACATGCGAAGAGTTTTCTATCTTTATATTATAAACAGAACATGGTTGAGATAGGTTGTATTTCAATAAGAACTTTTCTTTCCTCCTTTTTTAGGCATTTAAACTCTCCAGTCAAAAAGTCTTTTTCTCCTATTTTCCTTTTACTGGCAAATTACTATTTCTTATGTAATTTCAGAGGTCAGAGCCCAGCGGTTGCCGAATTTAACTTGCTCCTGAAAGCGCATTCCCTGGAAACTTATGGTGTTGATCCTCATCCTTGCAAGGTAACAGTTCTTTTTGCTATCATTTAATAAAATGTTCTTTTCACTAATATTTAGTAAAAAGCCATTAATTGAATTGATTTAGCTCTGTTTTTTATCCAGGCATAAATAGGGAGTAATTTATAAAGGAACTTACCCTGGAACTGCATATTACTTTTAAGCCTTGGAGGAACACAGACTGATTGTCATTTCTGCATCAAAGGAAAGGTCTCTTCAGAGGAAGCAAAGCATCATAGGAGAATGTAGTAGAGTATCATAACAAAAGCTTTGATTATACTTCATAATTTCTTTGCATTTAATACAAAGGTTTCTCTAAATACTCCAAGGGTGAAATATTTTATGTTTGGCAAGGTTTTTAGGATTCAGCATTATTCTTGTCCAGAAGATGCAACAAATTTTTAGTCTTTGGCAGATTAGTTTTTGGAAGACCATCAAAATATGCAAATCTTAGGAAGAACAGCAAACCAATTGTACAGAGGGGACAACCAGATACACATCTGCATATTCCTCCATTTTGCTGTTTTGTGGTTCTCTATAAGAAAGTGAATTTAGTTACCAATTGTGAAAATCCCTTACACCTGCATTTTTAATTACTTGGTTTTATCTGGAAAATCTGCAGTGTTTGTTTTTAGCATTACCTACGTTTGTTTTAACCGCAGATGTTACTTTGGCTTCTATATCATCTCATTTGGTAGAACAGCAGTGCTGTCCAATTAGCTGTTGTGGTGGTGGGCGCCCTTAAACAGTCAGCTCTAACATAGAGCTGCGTCAGATTTCGTATATACTTTTCTAGGAATAGTGGTGCTGTGTGAAATACAGGGACTGGTTCAGAGCTCAGTGAAGTCAGCAACTTAGTAAACTTCAGTTTGAAACTATACTGCAGATTTTCAGAGGGCATCCCAGAGGCTTACATTGGCATTTAGGACAGAATCAAAACTGGCCCAAAATTTCCTCTTTACCTGTGTGGTGGGGCTTTAGTGTGGGGGCATTCAGGGGTTCACAGCCCATGCTTAAGGAAAATTATTTGGTCTTCTGAAAGTGAACTGCAAAGCAAGGTCCTTCTCTGGCTCCTTATAACGTGCTCCTTCCAGTGCTGTGGCTGCTACCCCAGAAGCATCACTGTGTCTGTTCCCCCGTATTTTATTGGTGGAACGTGAGGCACAATAAGGTTGACAAACTTTAGCAAGGTGAGGGTCTGGAACTTGGGATGGACAGGAAATCCAGTTAATACAAAACTCACCTGAATCACAGCTCAAAAACCATGAGCCAGAACTTTTATTGTGGAATTAAAAATTAAAAAAACAGTCATTCCTATTTGAAAGGCAAGTAACACCGTACATTGTGGTTTGCACTCGCATACTTGCTTATTGCAGTAAGTGCTGACTATTCGCAGTACTTCCAACGCAACATCTCGCAGAGGAAAATGTATTGTCAAATCTTAAAAAATACTAGTGTTGAAGGAGATATGAATCACTGGTTTGTAGTTAGTCAGCACGTTAAGAATGGGACGTACACTAACGTATGTTTTCAACAACACTAGTAAGTATACCTAAGGATTTCCCATTGTCATTAGTTACAGGTAGACAGAAACAAAGAATAGGGTGCTGTTACTCAGTTAAATGGCTAGAAATAAATAAGACCTGTATTGCCAAGAGCGGTCTTTGTTCTTTAGAAGTGTACAATTTGAAGGCAAAATTTATTTCGAAAAGTAGAGTAAAATAGAGGTAATCTGTAGTGGAGTAACAATTCATGCTATCAGCAAGAAATGTGTCAGTGCATGAGGGGGAAATTATATTTCTTTTTTCTCTTTCAAGGACTCAATGGGGACAACGACATTTTTAGGATTCACAGCTGCAGGATTTGTAGTGTTCCAGGGGAATAAAAGAATTCATTTGTTGAAATGGTAAGCAAAGTGTGAAATGTGAAGTAAGATTAGATTAATATGCAAGAGTCTTTTCTCCTGTGTCTTCCCTTCTTCCGACTATCTTCACCTGCATTTGCTGTCTTTAAGGTGAACTACATGAATGTTCCTTCTCTTGCCCCATCATGTTTCTGTTTTAAAGGATCTTAGATGAGAAGTAGAATGATAATAATTGGGTCTCATTCTTCCTCCAGTGAAAATTATTCCACAGGGTACATTAGTGAACATAATGCACAAATGCTAGAATTGAGTAAGTTGATATTTCAACTGTGCTGTAAATCACCAGTGAGTCTTATTGGCAGAGACAGCAGGAGGAGTTTCCAAGACTCCACCTGCATCTTTATTTGTAACTCTTGGAAATGTCGCTATTTCCTCACTTAACTAACCTCACTTTGAAAACCATAAAAGAACATGCTTGATAAGCAGAAGAGGAGGTGAGAATGCCTTTGGATTTTTATTTTTTAGATTCTTTTTTTAAGAAGTGGACACTTATGTGATTGTCCTTGGTTTATCTGGTTTTGCTTTCCTTTTCTGCTTCTGTGAGACATTTGACTTAATTGAGCAGCCTCAGCCAAATTTGAAAGAGAGGTAAAAATGATCTCCTGCAGGTGGTGTAAGAACACCACGAGGGCCGTGCCCTCAGCAGTGTGGTGCTGATTGAGCGCAGTCATGCTCAGGCATCGATAAATCGCATTTGAGCCCGGCTGCTCAACAGATGCCAGCGGCAGATACTACTTAGATATGTCTGCTCCACCCCAGTGCTCCCAGTCTGTCTTGTGGGAAGAAAATGGGCAGAAAGTGAAGAAACGGTGAGGTGGATTTTTGTGTAGGGGTGGACTCTTTGCTGCATATCCACAGAAACCTCCTTGAGAGCTAACTAACCTGAAATCCTCAGAGGTACAAAGCCAGTGTACGATTCAGTTACATGTGGAGCCCTGGGGATGTGTCTGTCAAATACTGTCCATTTGTGATCCTGGATTTGTGCTGTAGTTTCCCTAGGGTTAATTTCAGGTATCCCTAGTCAGAGTGCTTTTGTGGTTTGTGCTTTTAGCGTAAGGACAGTGTAACTGTAAGAGTAGCACTTGCCAAGCACATATCCACTATGCTGTGGGAAATGAGTTTCACGGCACTTAGTTACTTGGTGTATTCATTTAGTCTGTTGGCATGTAAACCAGATACAAGATGAAATAGTGATAGAGGAAAAGCCATTAAGCTGTCTCAGTGTCACATTGGCCAGTGGAAGGTCAATCTGCTGAGATTCAACTGAACACCATGTACTGCTCTTTTCATTTCTGAGACCTAGAAGCGAATGCTAGTACCTTTAGCTGATATTGTCTGAAATTTACACTACATAGCAAAAATCCAAATCTCATATTGGAGATTTCCTTTTTAATGGAAAAGTTTGCTCAGCTAGAATGATTTTTTGTTGTTGTTTTTCAATGTTAAAGCAAAACTCTTGTTATAAAGTTTCCAGGATGGCATTGTTCTTGCCTCCAGAGTTGTTCCCATTCCAACCATCTAATGTCCAAATTTTTAGACAAGTTTATGAAAAACCACAGTGTCTCTATTTTAGCTGTGGTATTGACAAAATTTCTGTTACAATTTAAGCCAAGACATCGCATTGCCTTTATCTGATGCACTGCTATTCCATATGTAGGTTGTGCTTTCAAACTTGGTTAAATTAAATTTTGACATTTTTGACATTCATCAAGGTTTGAAACTCACAAGGCCCCAGTAATAAGTGCTGTCAAACATTTTCTCTTTCTTCCTGTTGTGTTCTGTCTGTATGTAGTCTGTTACTAAGATCTGTGATATGAAACCACAAATAAGTAAGGACAGAGATAAGATGCTGCTAGTAAAAAGTTGCCTGCATTTAGAAAATTGTATGCCTTCTTATGCAACGTATGCAGGCTAAGAGTATTTTCTTTCCCGCAACTTAATTACATTAGATGTTCCAAGATTTTAAGATATAAGAGGAATTACAAACGGTGTGATAAATAGAATGTAAACATAAGCTTCTGCCTACTTTTAATTTCCTTTTCATTTTCCATCAGCCAAAGTTAATTCTTTGAAGGTGCATAGGGATGTAAAAGAAATACTCTGGGCTTATGTTCTCTGCTTTAAAGAAAGTTAGAATATTAAATGCTTTTATGCTAAAGGTTGTAAGACTTCTGTTGAAGTCTTACATTTGACAACCTGCTTGACTTTGGGAATCAGGCAAACTTGCATGCAAGTTGCTTTCCTTACCTGTAGATTTATTTTTCCTATACTTAAATGATTTTTTCTCTTTCTAGGTGTGATGTCTATAAATTGAAATTTGAAGGGAAGACTTTTTATGTGTTTGGAGCTCAGAAAGAGGTCAGGTTTAATATTTTTACAGAATTGCTGTGTTTGGTTTAGAGTCAACTAAAACGTAACATCATGTTTTAACTAAACAAACTTCTGAACAATCAATAGTTGTACTTCATATTGTAACTAAAATATAGAATATGAGTGAATGTGAATATTGCTGTTGTCAAAAGAATGTCTAGTTTGCAAAGGGTTGAGACATTTCCCACTTAACATTCATGCAGCGCTTTGTTGATAGCTCGTGGTTTTGGTCGTCTGTGTAGTGAAGTTTTAATGGATTTTAAATCACTGAAGTTGTACCCGCCCACCCTAAATCATGAGCAACTTCTGTATACGAGTGAAAATTCAGATGGGAATTGATACCTGGATCAATGTGAGGTATTTTTGGCTAATTACGATCGTCTCCTGAAATGTTGGTCAGCTGAATAGTCTGGAATCTGTCCTAGGTAGTTAGAATTCCTATTGTTGGGCTCTTGACATTGAAATGATAGAGATTTTTGTCTGCAGCATGCTATAATTGGTTCTTCCCTTAGCGCAGGTTGGTGTAGCCCAAGATTATGGCTTTGGATGCCATCTAGGTAAGGAATAGAAAATGCAGGGAGGAAATAATGCCAGAGGTATCAGGGGTTGTTTGTGTGGTTGCAAGGAGGATTTGATGGCAGGATGTAGGGAACAGGGAGAAGTGGATGCTAAGCAGTGCAGCAGCTGTGCAACGTGGAATATGGAACATAGAGACTTTCCTCCTTGGATTTTGGTGCGAAGACTTTGGTACAGACTTGTTCTACAAGCCACTTGTACATATGCTCTTCCCTGCCCCCTCCAAGCATCCCCTTTTATTTCTGAAACAATTGTCCAGGCAGTTTAAATATCAGCTATGTATGGGGCGTACTTCTGTGAGAGAACCAAGGATTGAGGCTACACAGGAAAACTTGGTCTTCAGTGTATACAGTTCATGGTGATGCCATCAGGTACAGCTCCTTCAATCTTTGTAAATTCAACATTTTCATTGCTTCTATTTGCCTTCTTTTCCTTGCACTTAGAAAAAGGCTGTCCTGTCATTCCATACCTCTACACCAGCAGCCTGCAAGCATCTTTGGAAGTGTGGGGTGGAGAACCAGGCCTTTTACAAGTATGTAAACCTGAAGTCATTACGTGTACTAAAAGTAAAAAAATGTGCATGTGAGTAGAAGATTGTTCAATGTGACATGTTCCATTTCATTAATAGAATTCAAAGTGCAAACAGAAAATACACAAGTTAATGGGGAATATTATTTCATTTCAAGACAGTATTATAAATCGTTTAAAATCTGAATGAGGCAGGAGGGTTTTGGCAGTGAATAACACTTTGTTCTGCACACTGCTTTTGCTACTCTGTAGTGTGAGATGTTGGATGGACACAGTACTGCACTTGTGTCTGGGAACATAGTTATTAATCTTAGCCCAGCTGTTGAATACCTTGAGAATGGAGGAAACAATCTGTTATGCTTGATTCTCTGGGTACTTCTGCTGATAGGTAATGTTCTTCCACTTGAAATCCAAGGCTTAGTAAGAGCTGATTGAAAAAAAAACTTCTCGCAATGATTAAAAAAAAAAAAGAAAATATTCTTAGATACATTTTGAAAGATGCCAGCCATCTTGTTGTTGTTTTTTTTTTTTTAAAAAAAAAAAGCCTGTAAATTGACAAGAAAGAAGGAGTATCTTCCTCCCTGTTCCCTAAAAGAGAGTCTGAAAATAACTCCTCATTAAAATGCCCTTATGTGTTTTTTTCTGCCCTCCATTGACTTTGTTAGATCTGTCTATTGACACTTCCCTTCAGGCATGCAGATTTTATTCTTGCTATTTAGTCTCTCTTTACAGCATCTTGCACATTTCATAAAAAATATTGGTTTTGTGTTGGAGCATAACAACACCAGGGTGCTGCCATAAGGGTAAATGATGACTAAGGAGGAAGAAGGTGTCTTCTAACGTGGATGTTAATGATCTGCTTTATTTTGGAGAAGATTCCTTCTTTCATTTCAACACTGATACAATAATATATCAATATAATCTATTCAATTGATATATCCAATGAAGAAGCAGGAAATAAGAGCTAGCAGAATACAGCTGTTAATTCTCTACGTTAATATCGACTGTGCTTGAGACTGAATTAATAAAAATACTATCAGGAAGTGTTTTCCATTGAAAGTACATGTAAGTAGGAAAATAGTGCATGGCGTTTGAGTTGTTTTATTTTATATTACTAGAAAAAAATTCAGGGAATTGGAAACAATTCCCACCCAATGGAGAGAAATTAGTGCTTGAAGTAAAGATGTCTGAGGGAGACTCATAGGAATATCATCTCTCTGCTCTTATTGTCAAATGGTTGCAATATTAACTATTTGGGTTTGGCCTTGACTGGGTGCCAGATGCCCACCCATCTGCTCTCTCACTCCCTCTTCTCAGCAGGTCAAGAGGAGAAAATAAGACAAAAAACCTCATGGGTTGAGATAAAGATTGCTTACAAATTATTGTCATGGGCAAAACAGACTTGACTTGGGGAAGATTAATTTAATTTGTTTCTCACCTTTGTACTCTATTTTTAAATTTCTATAGAGACAAAACTAAAAGCACCCCTCCCCTGTTTCTTCCCAGGCTCAACTTCACTCCTTCATTCCTGACTCCTCTATGCTCTCCTTGCCCTGAGCAGGACAGGGAGGTGGTTAATGGGGGTTGCAGTCAGTTCATAGCAGTTTCTATCTGCTGCTTTTCTTTCCTCCTCATGCTTTTCTCCTGCTCCAGTGTTCTTCACAAACAGCTCCAGCGTGGCCCTTCCCATGGGCTGCAGTCCTTCCAGATAAACCAGCTGTAGCATGGGTTCCTCTCCATAGGCCTCAACTGCCAGGAGCGAGCTCCTGTGCGGGGTCTCCAGGGGCTGCAGCTTCCCTCAGGGCATGCCCACCTGCCGTAGTGCAGGGTCCTCCATTGGCTGCAGCCTGGATATCTGCTCTGGCATGGTGTTCCATGTGCTGCAGGGGGCAGCCTACTCCACCATGGTCTTCTCCACAGGCTGCAGGGTAGTCTCTGCCCTGGCACCTGAAACGCCTCCTCCCCTCCTTCTTCTCTGACTTTGGTATCTGCAAGACTGCTTCTATTTTGTTTTTTCTTTACTTTCTAAATGTCTTCAGGGTACTACTGTGTGGTTNGGGCTGCAGCTTCCCTCAGGGCATGCCCACCTGCCGTAGTGCAGGGTCCTCCATTGGCTGCAGCCTGGATATCTGCTCTGGCATGGTGTTCCATGTGCTGCAGGGGGCAGCCTACTCCACCATGGTCTTCTCCACAGGCTGCAGGGTAGTCTCTGCCCTGGCACCTGAAACGCCTCCTCCCCTCCTTCTTCTCTGACTTTGGTATCTGCAA
>VXBH01003554.1:11829-59275 GCA_013400035.1 Rynchops niger | reverse complement strand
TCCCTTCATCTTTGGCATTCAATCAAGCTCCGCGCCCTTCTTTCCCCCCGCCAGGCTCCGGCGGCTTCTGAGGGAGCGCAGGCGGCCCCCGTCGCGACCAGGCCCCCAGCGGCTGCGCAGCCCCCGCGGTCTTCCCCCGAGCCGCCCGGCCCCGGGCGTCCGCGGTCGGTCGGACGGACGGACGGACAACGCCGAGGCTGGGAGGAAGCTCCAGCATCTCCCCTCTTGGCCGGCTTCCTCCCTGAATCCCGGGGCTTCCTCCCCGGAGCCTCCTGAGGGGCACAGCACAAGAGCCGCTCTGCAGAAGGAGATGCTGATTCCCACGGGCTCTCCGAAATCACCCCAGACACCAAAAGCCTCCCACCGGCTCTCGAAAACAGAGCCAGCCGAGGAAGCTGTCAGGCCCTATCTTTAGTTCTGTGCTCCGCAGATGGACTGTTAGTCAAGTCCTGCCCACGTAGAGCCTACTGTTTTCTGTTTTTAAGCTCTGTGTCGTGTACCCATAAACGCTACATGGGGAGGTGGTCTCTGTGTAGGATGCTTTTTCCTATTTTTGTAATGGTAACTATCAAACGGGGCTTGGAGAAAAACAGTGCAGAGCCTTCCCTCCCTTTTAACACAACCTGAATTTCCCCCTGGGCATTATGTTAAGTCACATTTAAATGAAGACAGAATTAAAAATGGGGGGAGGGAGGGAGGGGAAGCCCCAAAGCTATGAAATAAATAACTTGAACTTGCTCTAAGTCCGTTATTTTAGAGACGGGAAAACATTACGCGTGTTAGAGGAAATAGTGCCATTCCCTTCTGAGTAGCTGTGTGTGAAGGAGCAGGGCTGAGACCCAGCTTCTTCTTCAGTGTTTATGGGACCTCTCCTGCTGCATAGATCCTGGGATTCCATGTCCCTAGGGATGCATGGACCCCATACAGACCCCCACAGATAGCTCCCCTGTCCCCGTTAACTGATGGAAAAAGCAGCCTGGAAACGGCGAGGGGGGAAACGCATGGGTTCTCCAAACCTTCCCATTGCTAGGAAGTGTGACCACCTCCTGCCTTGGGAGGGGGTTAGGGCAGAAGCTGAGGCACAGAGGGGTTCACCACCAGTGAGTGGGTTGGGGCCACCTGCTCTGAAGGGTGCAGGGCAGGGCTTATGGCAGTTGGATGTTTCATGGTAGGAGAGCGATGACAGTGCCATGTCGCTGGCACCGCTCTGTGCTGCTGATGAGACAGTGCTGAAACGGTGAAATCGTGAACTCGGCTTGTAGGTAAGTATGCTCCTGAGCCCTGCTCCTCTCCACAGGACATAGAGACCTCTCAAAGGGGAAAAAAATCCCAAGGTAATGCAGAGTGTCCAAGCCCTCTAAAACCTGCCACTCAAAGCCAAAAGAACTTCCTGGTTTTTTTGGTAGTGTCTGACGACTGCCAAATTTATTCCTAGCCCTGTTGCTTTGTGTTGTAGTGACAAGAAACCTATTTTTGTGCCCAAAGAACAATTCGTGGATTTTACTGCATCTGCAGGCTGCATTTAACAGAGTCCGAAGATCAAAAGATATGCTATTTTTGTATGGTCTTCTCTGGAACTCTGCACAGCAGCGTTTGAAGTCCTGGTGGATGATTTTGTCATCAGCGTGTGCTTGAGCGGTGCAGGAATTGTTATCTTCATTGTGCAGAAGGGAGGCTGTGGAGCAGAGCGACAGAGTCATGGTAAAAAACATCCCTTCGTCTTCGAGCATGTCCAGTTTTAACGCCCGTGAGGAGACCTGCTGACTCAGGAGACCTGTGGTCTGGAGATTTGGCTGCAGGTCACTGCTGGCTGGCTCGCAGCATCTCAGGTGAGAGGTGTATTTGGTCTCAGCTATGACCAGGTGCTTCCACATGTCAGGCGTCCACCAGTCATGGTGCACAACATGGCTCAAACTGCGCCCTGCACACCTGTGACTTCCTAAACCGAAACAGCCCAATCTGATGGATATCATCTCCCAGAGCCTTCAGGTACCGAATGCCCAGAAATGAGGACTTTTAAAACTGGAGGGACTCATGCTGAGGTCCATGGAAGGTTGGGGCTGGGGATTTACCATTTATCTACAGTAACATGGAGGCTGCCACAGAATCACAGAATGGTAGGGGTTGGAGGGGACCTTCAGAGATCATCCAGTCCAACCCCTCTTCGTAGACACCCTGACATGTGTTTCCTTCCCTCAGATATTTCCTGTGTTTCCATTCTATGCTAACACCAGCATCAGCGTAAGGACCAATGCTGCAGAAACAGCCACAGCCATGTTTTCCTATCAATCCTCTGCAGTGGATTTTGTTTCCCCAGGCAGAGAGGAGTTGGGGTCACACACCTTCCCCAGAGCCATGGGGCGCCTGGATCAGGCTAACAATACGTTTATGGCCAGTTTGGTTTTGTGTAACTCATTTGCCACTTTCCAGTAGCGGTGCTGGAGGTAGCAGCTGCCAGCAGGGCGGGCTGGCAAACTGGCTTTACCTACCAAAACTATTTTAAAAATGAGCATTTGTCTCATCTCTAAAACTGGACTCTTGCTGGTTATTTCTTAACAAAACTTGCTCTGCAGCTCACATATGGATTCCTGTCTGTAATGTGAAAAACTGGAAGATGACTTCAAGTTGACAAAGGAAAGGACGAAGCAAGACAGTTGGGTCCTAGCTTTCCCTCAAACGCAGTACGAGAAACACCTACAGAGGCAGCTGTGACCTGGTCAGGGCTGCCCTGGGTCAGAAGGAGCTGCCGAATTATCTGCCCTGCAGAGCCTTGGGGAGGCACATCCGTCTTCTGCCACACTTTCCTTGCAGGGTGAAACGATGACTTTTAGTTTTTTAAGAGCTCTTTACACTTGATCTTTACCTGCTGATGGAAGAGTTGCAGTTAGGTTACAGGACATAATCTCGGTATAATTTATTACCAAAGGCTTTTTCCTGAACTCCTTTGACCCTGCGACCTCCTTGGTATTAATCCAGTGCAGGGTCATGGCTGAGGAGGGAATATGGCCCTTTCACTTTCATTCTTCATAGCTGTAATTAATTATCTGCATCATCTTCATCAGTGAGTGCAGTTAAAGGAGGAACAAAAGGGACATCCATCTCTCTAATGCAGAACTGATTTAGATGCTCTTCTGTCAGCATGAGGATCTTACCCATTACAGAAACCCGTAGTAAAAGCAAAGTGTGTGGCTGAGCCCTCTAGCAAAGAGGTACACTAAAACAGTCACGTAAATACATCTATTTGAATATAAAACTTACCTTTTCCATCTGCAGATGCTTGTCTGTTTCTTCATTTACTACTTCATTAACTACAGGAAGGGATTTCTGACTAGTGATTTCTTCTTACAGTCGTCGAAAATGTGTGATATATTTCCCATTGAAACAAATAGAAAGAGTTCAAATTAAACAGACCCTATTATAATATACAGCAGCAGCCTTTGTTTACGGAACATATAAAACTGAAATTTGTCTCAGGATAAGTAATAGCACTTGTTAAATGCTACAATTAGACAGGTTAAAATGCTGTTTCGTAGAACCCATTGGAAGGAAGTGTTTGGGTTTTTTTCCCTTATGCAAAATTTCCATCTTAGCTGAAAAAAGACTTTTCAGCCCCTTTTTTTTTTTTTTTTTTTAACCCCTTCCCTGACCTACTGTCCTCCCAAACCACAAGTTTCCCACAAAATATTGCATTTGGTCAAACCTTACAATTTGGTATCCAGAAACGTCTGTCTGAGGAAAACCTCAGAAAACCATCATCTCTTACTATTACTCATTTCTCTAGTTGCTTTGTTGGTATGTTCATCTCTTTTTTACCTGTTAACCCAAGTACCCCCATTGTGCCTGGAGCTCTGGCCCCAGAGCCCTTCCCACCCAGGAGGCACTATGCAGCCGACAAGAGGTGGGTACGCCCAGCACCCACAAAACTTACTCTGGAACACAATAATAAGGTAAATTACCAACTCCAGTTGAACATATAGTCCACCATCACGCTACGAGTGTGCAGCCTTACACGCCGCTGTGTCCCAGCGGGCACAGTACGTTGAAGACCACGGGGTCTCATTTCTGCACACGGGTGCCTCTGCCACCTCCCTCTTACAGTAGCTGCGGTGAGCAGAGCATGGCGGTGGATGGAGGCCTGAGAAAGCTGCACTTCACCTGGCATCGACACTGTAATCTGATAGACACGTTGTACGATATTTTTACAGAAGGTCTTTTCCCCGCCGAAGCCTTGAGAAAACAAACCCCAAATTCATTAGTGGGCTATTAAATTGTTCGGTTGGATACACGCAGCCTGTTTTACATGGTGTGTGTGTGGAACAGAAGTGATACAGTGTATCAGCTGTCGTTCTTAACATTTTATTATGAAGTATATAAATCGTCAGGGGGCTAGGTCTGAAAAGTCTTACTCGAGGGCATCAGCTTCTGTGTTCTGTTGCTCAAAGGCAGGCTTGGATAGAGGAATTCCTGGCTCCACAAGATACAATAATTTGCTTCTGTTGTTGTCCTGATACATTATTTCTAGTTGGACCAAAGCAGGGCTTTTTGGCACAATCTTCCCCTCGCTCATTTTACCTAACTGGCTTGCCTCAGGGAAGGACAGCGTTAAGTGGTAATTACCTCTGCCCAGTCTCAGCATTAAAAATTATGTTCTTAGCTGTATTTACATATTTGCCCACTTTACCAGCATCCCTGGAGAGCAATCCCTCTTATCTAACCTCGCTGTGGCCCTGATACACCCTATCACTGGAATGAATGAATGGGTTTTAAGAGTGCGTTTAAATTGAGGGGTACTTCGTGAGGTTAGACCCAAGTATGGCCTTTTAAAATGGATCTCTCCAGGGGGAGTGTTTCTCACTCTGAAATAGTCGAACAGCGGTGAGAAATGTATTCATCTAATGGGAACTGACAACATTTGAAAAATAAAAACACTACACCCAAGCTCTTTACCAGGGGTTATGCAATGGTGCCTGTTAACTGAGGTCCTTTTTGGGAAAGCTCTTAAGTATGCACCTCATATCAGACACACATCTAAATGCTTTCCTGACTAGGAGGGTTTCTTGAGTGTGGGCCAAATTCCTAATTTTCAAAGGACAATCTCTCCTGGTTCACCTTTGACCTTCAGATTTCAGGATTTGGGTGCATTCTTTTTCATTAGGTGGAAGAAGTTTTCATCAGTGAGAGCCTGGCTAATTAAGTTGCTTTTCTGCTGAAACTGTGATGTTAAAACTTTCAGGGTCTGTGAAGTGTGAAAGCTTTTCGCAAGGTCGGTGGCTGCTTTCGCGATGCCAGGGGGATTTCTGGATTGGACAAGTTGGGAAAGAAGCAAACCCCTCAGGATTAATTTAAGCTTTGCCATCAACAGCAGAGAAATATTAGCTAGCAGTCCAAACAGGCTGGCAACAGGCTGTTGCTTTGAGGGTAGTTACAGGAGGTAGGTCTCCTTTTTGAGTGAGAGGAGACTGTAGCCTCAGTGAGGATGGGGACAGCCCCCAGCTGCTGGGACCTGCCAGATGATAATCACAGGAAATACACTGAGAGAGTGAGGAGCAGTGAGGCTGAAGATCTCCTTTCCTTGGAAACTTCACCTACAGGGAGGTGGCATCGTGGTGATGTCTGTGGGACAGAAGCAGATGGCTGAGGAAGCACCGTCTGCGGCACCTAGCAGAGGAGACAGATAGTACCTAACCGAGTGTGAGGCTTGTCCCTGTCCCCCTGCGGCACCGTGGGAAGCACCGGTCCTCAATAGCTTCAGGGGAAGCAGCGAAGGTCTGACAAAACAGTTGCTAATGGCAATGTGCCAGGGAACATGATCTCCTCACCCTCTACAGGTGGCCCCCAAATCATCTAAAATTCAGGAAATCTTCTGCTTTGAAGGGCCAGACTTACACTGATTACGACTGGAAGAAATTCTGCTCCCTGAGGGAATAATTAGGAAGCTGAGCTGAAACTCGCGTTGAGAGCACTTTCCCTTTACAGTGGTTTTCCTTTGCAACTTGGAGGGTAATTCTTCTTTGGAAACATTGCGCACGTCTCACTGTAACAGATGCTGGAGAGGGCTGTGCCATTCTTCCTGTGACTGTCAGGAGTGGAAGCAATGAAATGAGGGGTAAAGTGAGGAACCATCTCATCTGAAAAAAACCCATTTTTTTTCTTCCTATAAAGCCGAGGTCACTTCAGGTAATCATAGCAGCAAGAAGCATTGCCATACCCTGATGCAAAGTAATGCGATTACCTAGTATCGTGGGTTAAAATGGTTCAGTTTACGGCATCTGACATTGGGGTTTTTTTTCTAAATAAGGAAGTATGAGTAATTAGAAATCTCCTGTTTTAGTATTACCATAGAAACAAGCCATGTAAGAAGTAAATGAACTGTGTGTACAGAGCTGGATCAGGTCTTATTGAATCTATGGGAGTAAAATGAACAATGGTGAAAGAGTCCAGGGGACTGAATATCCCAGTCAGCAGAGCATTGAAAACCCCTAACATTGTTCACCCTGCCACCATGTGTTTCTTTGTTCTCGATGAAATTAATTCTGCGCACTATCGGTGTACGCACATTTGGCTTTGTCTCGTAACAGTGACTTACCAGTAAGAGAACAAAAACGACCACATTTTCCTGTCAGGCTGTAGATTGTCTATGAGTGCTTCACAAATGATTTTTTTCTGTATAAAAGATGAGTTTATATTAAATACTACATTTGAAAATATGTATTCAAAACCCGTAACTGTTCATCCATTACAGTGGGTAATAAGGAAACTAATGACAAGTGACTAAACCTTTTCCCAGAGGACTGAACAATTTGCATAAGCAATGCCTACCTCCACAAGCCACTTTCTCTCCCACAAAGGGAGTACATTTTTAAGTTAAATGTCATATGTGAGGAACACTAATAAAAGACTATAAGGAAGAAACACACCAGACTCCTGAGTAAACACAGTCGTTGTCGAACTTAAAAAGCTCCCTGGTTGTCATTTGCATAAAAATATAAATATTCATACCATCCCAAGAGCACAAGGAAGAAGTGAAATAGAGGTCTATATAGCGACTGCTGATCAGAGTTACAGCTTCGGAGTTTGATTGAAAACGCCGGTATGCTGCTTGTATAGGATGGAAACTTGTGTAGAAGTGCTGGCAACACACGTACCAGTGCAGTTAAGGTGATTTCAGTGAGGAAGTGATTGTATTTAAACAGGTAGTAGAGATCTCTGAAGAAAGGTGGATTAGTATGAGATGGTAAATGCAGTTCAGTTTACACGGGGTATAAAGGAGTTCTGTTGAAATGCTGTCACAAATACAGAAAAGCCCAAGCCTGGAGAGTTACAAAGGGCAGATTCCAGCAGTTCTGGCCTTGCAGTGCCCCGCTGATGCTGAGAGAGCAGCTTCCCCTATCAGTCATGATAAGAAAGTACGCCCTGTATCCTTGCCCTGCTCCATTGCCTCCTTTCTCTTCTGCACACCATGTGCACTTGACAGTGAGTAAGTGCTGTGGGTAGCACAGTGCTTCAGTAACTCTGGCAACAACCTATTTAAATTGTCATGGACTGTACTTTGCCATGAGCTGAATATTTTGGTGGCAGTTTAGCAAAGGGCATTCTCCCTTGGGCAGGTTTAGCTCTGCTTACAGCAGCAGGCAGCGGCTTTGTAGAGGGCAGTGCTGGTGAAGCTGAGGACCACATTTACCTGCGTGCCGGGGAGGGGTTATGCTGGACGAGCTCTGGGCTGGTCCTGTGGACTGAAGGGCTTTAGCACCTGACATTCGTTAAATGCATTTGTATTTGTAAACGCATTGCATCATCTGGTTTGGTTTCTTCCTAGATGAATCCACCCTATGGCTTCCGCACCTGCTGCTCAGCGTGAAACAGAGCCCAGTGGGGACAACCAGGTGAGTCCCTGGAAACAAACACTCCTGATATGAACTAAAGCCTTCAAGTCACAGAATCATAGAATGGCCTGGGTTGGAAGGGACCTTTCAGATCATCAAGTCCAACCATCAACCTAACTCTGACAAAGCCATCACTAAACCATGTTCCTAAGCACTACGTCTACCTAAGTGCTACTTTCCAAAGCACTACCTTTGTAACTACCTCCAGGGATGGTGATTCCACCACTTCCCTGGGCAGCCTGTTCCAGTGTTTGATAACCCTTTCTGTGTAGAAATTTTTCCTAATATCCAGTCTAAACCTCCCCTGGTGCAACTTGAGGCCGTTTCCTCTTGTCCTATTGCTTTTTACTTGGGAGAAGAGATGGACCCTCACCCTACTACAACCTCCTTTCAGGCAGCTGTAGAGAGCGATAAGGTCTCCCCTCAGCCTCCTTTTCTCCAGGCTAAACAACCCCAGCTCCCTCAGATGCTCCTCATAAGACTTGTTCTCCAAACCTCTCACCAGCCTCACTGTCCTTCTCTGGACTCAATCCAGAATCTCAATGTCTTTCCTGTAGTGGGGGCACAAAACTGGAGACAATATTCAACACATCTTTTACTGGCTGGGGTTAGAGTTCCCAACTTCTATCGACAGCAAAAGGGGAGCAGAGCTTTTCAAATGAGCTGAGGAGAATCACTGTGCCCCACACCTGAACAGTTTCAGCAAGCGCTAAGTCCCCAGAAGCAAGAACTTAATTCCCAAAGTCTTGCTTAAGCTTACTTCAAAAACAATTAGTTGTCTATCACCCTGAAAGCAAAGGAGACACCTAAATAACTTCAGAATTTTGTTAGTATTTGGCACAAATAAATATATTGGCCTATATTCTCAAAGAGCCTCCAGTTTCTGATGATGATAATAAGGAAAGTCAGATTTGTCTTGTCTCTTATAACCATTATTCTGGTTTTAATTATTTATTTGCGGGCGAAGAAATATAACTCTTTTGCGGTATTGCTTGTTGGGCTGGAAGTTGGAAAATGAACATTGCTGTAGTAGACACTGAATATACATTGTAGACTCCAGGCAGGAGTTCCATAGGCAGGAACAAAAAAACTCAAATTATCATAGCAAATATTTTTTAATTATTGGGTTGTGTTGCTTTTGACTTGCAATAAAGGATATTTTCTGCCTTGACGAGGAGAGTTGTCTGGGAGCAAAGCCAGGCGTAGCAGTGGTAGGAGGAAGAAAGACGAGAACTAAACAGATATTTTTGTTACAAATTGTCCAGAAAGTGGCTGCTTCTAATGGTTTAGTTAAACAAATAGTACTCACAATTCTTTGCACTGCAGATGCCCTGACACTAAGGAGGCTCCATGGAAAGATACACAGTAATGATAGCTATTGCTTTTTACCCCTCTATGTGCTTTGGGGGAAGTAAGTATCTGTAAAACAAAATAAAAACCCCTCAACTACCCTTCCCCATCTAACACTATTATGTTTTAAAAATCAGCTGTCCACAAAAGTAAGCTTCTCTCAGCTTCATGACTTGCAGACTAAATATTGTAAGGAAGATAAGATTTGCCATGGCCCGAGTCTCTGCGTTTGGGCTGGAGCAGGCTATCTGTCCTTTGCACACACGCAATCATGCTCCCTTTGCCCCCCCAGCTATCTACATGTTTCAAAGAGACAACAACCCAAGAGAGAAGTATAGGTCACGTATATGTCCGTCATTGTCGGTCTGCTCCATTCACCTCGTGATTAGGAGGTGTCGCTGACACAGCAGCAAGACCCAGAAGGCAAGTGGGCTGTTATTTCATTGCAGGGACAGGGTCCTCCCCTCTGCAGCTCAGATGGCCCCGCGTCCCAAGAACAGTCACTTGCCAGCCCTGCCAGCACCTTGGCTTGCTGGTCCAACGGGGACATATGGGAGCAGCGTGAGCTGGCGGCACATCAAGCTCGGCAACGCCGAGCTCTGGGTCTCTCTCTGTTGGTGCATGCAATGCTGTTCTCCACCCATCCCACAAACGCCCAGGAGAACTGGAAGCCAGCCGAAGAGAAGTTGGCACCTATGCCCAGGTGAGGTGGGGAGGAAGAAGAAGGAAACATTGTGTGCGATTTCAGGTGCCTGCGGCTTGTTTTCCGTGGGGAACACGTCCGGCATAGCGACCGGAGGACTGATCGTTACCCCTGGATATGTGAAGCGTAACTCATGCAGCGTGTGTCCCACATCAGCCACGAGTTACAAAGCAGGTAGCAGCTCTGGATAACACCTGAATGTTTCTGACTGGTGGACACCCAATCAAAGGTTTCTGCAAAGCTCTCTTCTCTGTAGCTTCAATCCACTCCTCTCTGTAGTGCTAAATTAGCCCTGACACTGCCGCCGCCTGTGCAGAATGAACACTCCTGTGCAGTGATAGGTCTCTAGGTTGGTTGAAATCAGTCACACGATCAGTTCTATGGAAACACTCAAAGCCCTTTTCAGTAACTGGAGGTATTCCATGATAAATTTCAGCTTTTGGCGGGGAAGAACTTCAGCTGTACAGATACGCTGAAAAGTTATTAAAAACAGATAAAAGAATCTGTATTTTTCCATTTGTCCTAGTTCTTACACTTGAATTGAAATGATCTATGCCAGGGTAGAATCAGAAATATTTCATTTAGAAGCTTGAAAATATTACCAAAGTTTGAAGAGTTGAAAGCAAAAATTGAGCCGGAAATCCTAACTGGGTGATGGGTTCAGGTCAACCTAAAATTGACATGTCAGTCTGGAGTTTATAGTATTTTCATCATTTCATAGAATCACAGAATGGTTTGGGTTGGAAGGGACCTTAAAGATCATCTTGTTCCAACCCTCCTGCCATGGGCAGGGACGCCTTCCGCCAGACCATTTCCATAAGAGTAGTAATTTCTAAAACAGGTGAGTGATTCAATAACAAGTGCATCTTTTTTAATTCATGGAAGGGAAGTGAAGTTGCAAATGTGATTAAAATGCTCATATAGCACCATTTAAACTAGATTTTATATGTTCTCCTCTATTGCTTATGGGTCAGCAGCACTGCTTCCACTATCAGTGTTGCTAACTCTTGATATTTTATTGTGTTTCACATTATAATGCTATTTATCGCTATGCCATAGTATATATAAATCCATGGTGCATCTGGATCTGGTTTCTCTCCCCACTCGTTGCTAAAAGAATATAATGGCAGAGGAAGAGCTACCGAGAAAGGCAGCCAGGCAGACCAAAGATGTGGCACCACTGATGTTCAGGGAGTGACAGATAGACTAGTGCTGTGCAGCCAGGAGAAAGGGCAATGAGGGGATCTGAGAGAGACCTCTATTAAGTGCTGAGCAGCACTGAAAAGGTCACTTGGGAGTGACTGTTTTCTCTTTCCCAGAGCAAAGGGATTTGGGGTAAAACATCCATGCTGGTGGCAGATTGAGTAGAGATGCAAGAACAACAGGTATCTAAATTGGGGATCTCATTGCCACAGGATGTTATGGATCTAAAGGGCTTAAAAGGGTTAAAATTGATTGAATACATCAATGGAAGAAAAATCCTCATGGGCTGTTGAACACCAAGATGCCATCTCGGGCGCAGTCTGAGATGCAGACAGCAGACTGAGCTTGCAGTCACAGAAGGCTGGTAACTATATTAAGAGAATGTCACTCCATTACTGCCTATTTTTATATTCTTCCCAAAGTAGGAATATTTGTTACTGCCCGAGACAGGATCCTGGGCTAGCTGGACCTTGAATCTCATCCAATCTATCTGTTCTTGTGATCTTATATTAACTTTCAGTAAGAGAAAGAAAGGCGTGGGGGGCATTTCAGTACTCGGGGCTTTTAAACTTTGAAGCCCCCATGTCCAGTTCCCAGAGCTGAGTAAAAGAACTTAGATATTATGGATATCAAGTCAATATAATGATTTTTGAATTATTTGGGATTTTTAAATACCTGGGCTACTTTGCATAGTAAACCAGAACTTTGATATGCCAAGAGAGTTCAAAATAGAGCATAGATAATAAACGTATTCACAGCTGTTTTCTGATAATCTTGAAGTACAATAGATTGCACCATTGTTTTGATGCAATCTCTGATTTTCAGATAAGATTCTGGCAGTATTATAAAGCAGTAGTTCTTTCTCCACACATATTTTTCTTAAAAAATTCACAGAATCAACTGAAGCTCCTTGGCAGTTTTTTACAAATTGTTCAGGAGCTCCCTCTGCTAAGTGTCACATTTGTGTTTTTATATTACCAAGTGTAATTTCACATGACTCAAATTAAATAATTCTAATTAAAAGATTAAGAGTGCGATTTGTTGTACTGCAGTTCTGAACCCAAGCGAGAATCGCTGAATGAAGTTGTTAATTTGAGCCACAGTATGGTACAGTATGTAGTTTTACTTTCCCCCTCCTCTTTCATTTGAAGCTCTAATTAATAGTCACATTCGCAGTGGTCAGAAGGGAGAGAGGAAAAAAAAAAAGAGATTATTTCTCAAATTATCAGACTGTATAGGAAGCAGATTTAACCTTGTCTTTTATTATCTCCCCTGGCCGGGATGAGATATGGTCTACAGTTCATGGCTCATTCCTCATAACCAGTGAGGCAGAAATGCAGTGTAATGAAAATTGATCTATAGAACATACTCGATTAGGGAAATATGAGCAAAGAAATTACTTCTGAAGAATGTGAAAATCAAGAGCATATACCAGCACAAGCAGATAGATAGACAAACAGTCAGACATATTTTTTTCCTCCAGAAAAGCAGATGCGGTAAGCGCTGGATGGATTCACCAAGGAAAGAGTTCAGTGCTTGACCTACCTCTAAATCTCACTATAGAGATTCAACCATAAAAACAGAAAAGCAAAAATTAAAATCCCCAATTTATGATTGTGCTCTTTCACTAATTATCAGAAGATGGCGTTTTGGAAAAATGAAGAGTGGCTTCATTTTTGTTGCAGCAAGATGCCTCTTCAGTTCTTTATTTTTCCTTCACCTTCTGTCTGTGTCAGCCAAGGCACATCATTGATGTCCTCTTTCTTCCATGTCTAGTTGTAAAATGTGGGTAGCAATCACCAGAATTCTGTGAGAATTAATTTAATACAGGGAGTGCTTTGATTTCCTTGGGCAACAGGTTTATAGCAGCATAAAAATATGTTGGGGAAATAAATGCATTCCCTCTTATCTGAAACGTGGATCTCTTACGTGGTCACTTGTATGTTCTCAGCAAAGTAATAACAAATGATCTTCCCATCTGTGCAGGCTCACTCGTATCGTACCGAAGAAAAATAACTTCTGTTGTTTAGATGAGCAATGAGAGAACACGGAGCAAATCAGGATAAGCAAACACTCGAGGCTAAAGCCACGCAGTTTTCAAGAGCATGCATAGACTGAAGCGTGTTCATATAAAACATTTATGGACTACTTTAAGAAGGGAAATCATAAACAATTGAGTCTAGCTGTAGAAAAATCACAGAAAGAAAAGGAGTTAAGTGTTTAGAATAAATGTTTCACTGCAAATAGCTCAAGGTATTCATATGCATTATGTTGCAAGGAAAATATTTATTGTTCCCTTTGGGTTTGCTAAGCCAGCTCCGGGGATTTCCATTTTCCATGCTGCCCCCTATTTCAGCACCTACATCTGCTTACAGATTTTTGCTGCGATTGCTTTCTATGACTATTTTTCTGACAGACTTCTAATTGAAAGCAGCATGATAAACTGTGGGAAGCCCTATCTCCACAGACCCACTATTGCTGCTGCGGGAACTGTGTCTGCACAGCCTATTTTTGTGCTGTCCCCAAGTCACGACTGTGCCCTGCACAGCTGTAAATCAGCAGCGAAGGCTGCTGAGAAGCAGCTGATGGTGTCTCCATGGCTGGCTCCTCCATGGAGCATCGGCACCGTGGCTGCTCCTCCATGGCATTGCCCATGGCACAGCCCCACCAGCCTCGGCCATGGAGGCTGCTGACGCCGGCCCAAGGAGAGGCAGCAATGGGCAAGGCGATACCATCTTCACTGCTTTCTGTGATTTACAGGCATTTTTTTTGCTCCTTCGTACTGCAGATCAGAAGATTTCATGTCCCCCCGACCCCAGAAGTGATGCCCAAATAGCAGAAAAGCAGCACACAGCAAAACACATCAACAGATCTTTCAGGATGGGAAGGCGCCAGACAGTGAGTAGGCAGGTACAGCTCCTGAAGGGGCTTTGTATCGGGGTGAATTTAGTCCAAAGATTTCAGCCTTGGCCTGATCTTTCCCTTTGTTTTCCTGTTCCCATCCAACAAAAATCAGCTAGCAGCCAAAGGACTGAACGGCAGCCTTAGCCTCTTCATTTTCGTGTTGTGTTTTTCTCCCTCTCTCCCCAAAGAACAGGAGAGCCTGCCAGCAACCCACAGCAAGTGGGCTTGTCTGTAGCCGTGCCTGTGCTGGGGTAGCCCCATGCATGACCTTGGAGCCACTCTGCAGCTACAAGACCACCAGACACCCCATGATTTAAGTTTGTTGCCAGTGAGATGGCAGTTCCTCCTGATATGCAATTTGGCGGGAGAGGGTGAAGAGCTAAAAATGCTGCAATGGAAGAAGCTCACTGAAAAACAGGTGTAGAATTGGGTACACTTTCAGTCTCAGGCCACTGCAGGAGCATCCAAGGACATATTTTTTAAGCCAAAGCACAGGCTTGTGTTAGTGCAACACATGCCTGTACACAGCTAATGAAATCTGGTTGACGCTTCAGTCAGCTCCCAGCTTTTGAGGTGACAGATGCTTGTTGTTTTCTGTTTCATGTGCCCATAGGTCTTGAGCTAACATTTGTGGAAGCCAGTGGAGGAGCCTTCCCTCTCTTCAGTCATACATGAACCAGGCCCAGAGAGACGCTGGGGTCGAGATTACCTCACAGCCTTTGGAAACACAAGGATATCTGGCAGGTTGTAATTGTTTCTTGCTGAAACAGCGATGGCTGAAAGTATGCCAGTGTATTAATATACTGTGTTATTTACAGACTTGCACACTGGGCCAAGGTAAACACTCAGCAACTGAGTCACCTCCATCTGAACTTTTCTCTCTTGCTTTGAAATTTCACTTTACATTCTCACGGTATCTACTGCCACTGCTGTGTTTATTCAGTTTTCCGTGTGCCTCAGATTAACCTACAGTTCTGATTTTTCACAGTCAACGCAGCCTCGGTGATGAATGGGAGATTCCACGCCCAGCATTACTCATTCGCAGAAGAATGACTAGAAGAACACTCCGAGGCCAAAGGAAGCAATCCCAGGCCTATTTTCTCATTTGCTTTTATTCAAAGCACTTCCATTGATTCTCTCCCACTTACAGAACTATTGTTGTCTAGGAATTTCTCATGAACCGAAAAAAGCAGCAGAACCATCCCCGATTTCTGAAGGACAGATGCTCTAGGACAGATCCTAGCACATGGCTGTATTCAAAGTGCAATGGTATGCTCTACTTTGCTACCAACAGGGCGTGGAGGGCAACTCGGCATCCTCTGGCTTTCTCATCAAAATCCCCCAAATTCACACTGTGACTTAACCCCAGCTTTCATTCAGTCTTGAATCTGCGTACCTTGCAGGTATGCTTGTGGGGATCTTCCGTATTACCCTCAGATTTTTCATCTGAGCATCTTCCCAAGTAAGCTCTGCTGGACTTGTTTACTTGTATTTCTGTTGCAGAACCCAGAACCACTTCCAAAAGTGCGCAAACAGAGGTCACAGTGGTAATGTGCAAAAATCATGTAGGTTTTGAGTTTGTTTCCAAAACCTAGTTTGAGCACCATGACATAAAGACTGTAAGAGAGTTGGCAAAAGGACAAGGTGCCAAGATATTAAAAGAGAAAAGGAGGAAAAGAAAGATGACAGAGGTGTTTTAGATACTACACTGGATTAATTATACTTGAATTAAGTTGTAAAAAGAGAAAATATATATTCTATATTCTAAAACAAAGTGAATCTCACTCCAGTTTATCTCACTGCAGCCTGGTGATGGGCAGTTGGTGCACATGGAGATTTGGTGACATACCCGTAGCCACCCAGGAAACCTGCAGCAAATGTAGGAGTAACCCTTGCCTATAAGTACCTTGACTCTTCAAATGCTTTTATCAAATGCTATCTTCTCAGTCCTCTGGGGATACGACTGTGGGTCAGGATCAGCCTTGCCAGGGCTGTGGGATTGTCCTGGTTTCAGCTGGGATAGAGTTAGTTTTCTTTCTAGTAGTTGCTCTGTTTTGGATTTCGTATGAGAATGGTGCTGATAACACATATTGTTTTAGTTGTTGCTAAGTGACGTTTACATTAGTCAAGGACTTTTTCAGCTTCCCATAGAAGCCGAGAGGTAGCATAGGCAGGACAAGCTGGCCACAGGAATATTCCATACCATAGAGGTCATGCTCAGTATATAAATGGGGGTTGGCCGGGGGCAGGAATTCTCAAGAGTTGCTTAGGATGGGCTGGGTAACTGATCATCAGGTGGTGAGAGTGACTTGTGTTTGTTATATCACTTTATTTTGTATATTCTTTTTCTATTACTATTTTTTCCTTTTTCTTTTTCCTTCCATTACTGTTCTATTAAACTGCCTTTATCTCAACCCATGGCTTCCCCCTCCCTCCCTTCTCTCGCTCTTCTCCCTGCCCTACTTGGGGGGGGTGAAGGGGAGGAGTGAGCGAGTGGCTGCATGGTCCTAGTAGCTGGCTGGGGTTAAACCACGACAACAGTCCATCAATATGACCGAGATTCCGAAAACTATTAAAAAGTTAAAATATCTTTGAGGATCTTGGCTAAGTTAGTATTGGAAGGGAGAGTAAGCAAAGATGACTAGCTATGCTAGTATTTGTGTTAGGTGTTTAAGCCTTGATGTGCTTGCAGTCGTTTGACAAGGCAGAGCTAAATACTTACACAGCTTCCTATGTCCTGGGCCACCACTCCTGACCAGTTAGGTCACAGGGTGCCCTGTAACCAGCAGCAGGGCCAGTAGAGCAGCCTGGGGCAAGCTAGCAAACACCTCATCTTGTACAAGTGAATAGCAAAACCCATTCCTCAGAGCTAAGATTTTACCCAGGAGGTTTTCTGAGGGTTTTTCTTGACTGCTTTGCTTTCACAGGTACGTGTTCCTTCTGCCTTCAGTGTGGTACACAACTGGGGTAGAAAAGTAAAGTTTTACCTTCAAAGACTTTTCTCTCCTTGCCTATTTCCATCACCAGTGGCTGCCTGTCATCAAGTAGAAGGAAAACTCCTTTGTACTGTATGACCTGGATAGATTTTTCCTTACTGCTTATGTTCTAATGTAGTATTTGAAAAAAAAGAAGCATTCCAAAACCAGCACGCCGTTTTTTCAAAAATACAGAAAAAGAAAATGACTTTAACACAATCTTTCAAAAGAAGATATATATTTGTCTGTCAACTTCATGTGCCAAAAATTCCATCTTTTTTACCAAAAACTTCACACCTCCTACGAGCTCAGAATGTTACCAGACCTAGAAATGCGCAATGAAGCCATCCTCCCCACCGCAGACGACTTTGTTCTGTGCATCACATACAACAATTAGGACTGTATATTAAAGATGGGTACAGTAATCTGAACAAAAAAGTAATTTAAGCCGAAATGGGTAAAAATGAGAAGTTGAGGCTCAGTGAGATAATACTTTCTCTGAAAATCAGGGCCACAATTCCCTTGAACTGAGTATTTAGAATTAGTGAAAACTTTGCACCCCTGCTGCTTTACCTGCGGAACAGAGCTAATGCTGCTGATTTATTCATCTCTGTATAGCACAGTGTGCAACACAAGTGCCAAGGATTAGATCCGATATAACGGTTCTTAAAGAGTAATCTAGGCATTAATTTAAGCACATGCTAGCCTTTCCCTGCCTTTCCAGAGGCAGACGCTGGTGTGAGAAGTGCTTTTACTAGGAATCTAAACTAGTAATGAAAACAACAACAACAACAAAATCACCCCCAAAAGGGAAATCCCTTCTAGTTTATGAATTAGTAGGGTTTTCCTGTATCATTTGAACGCAAAGTTGGCAGCACTCAGGGAGTATGACCTCAAAACCAAAAGGAAGAAATAACTCCCAGGTCTTGCCAAACCCCCTTCTCACAAAGGGCAGGCTGGGGAGGCCAGGAGGAGCTCTCTTTAAAAAATCACTATGCCCAAACTTTATTCTCACTGATTTCCCTTTTGTTTCTCCAGAAACAGATCTGGAAAGCTAATTGGCTGCCCAGCAGAAAGCAAAAGCTCTGCTCTGTTTCTTTCTCCTGTTTGTCGAAAGTCCCATTTACACACGATTCAGGCTAACGCTGGGGGAGGGGGGGGGTGGTTTTCTTTGCTAGTTTTCCTCCCTAGGGTGGGTAACGATTTCTCAGAGCTAATACGTCCTGACAGATGCAGTCATACTAGCGCTTGCGCTCCGCGTCTTTGTTGGCCAAGCGGGGTCAGGGTTTGGAAAGCTGATCTCTTAATCATTTTATCTGATGGATGTTGCCTGCTATAAATGGACGGTTGTTTGAGGTGCTGATATTGACCTCTTCTGTTCTCGCTGATGTGGGAGACAGACTTTCTATGGGGCTCAGTCAGCCAGACACCAGGGCACATGTGACAGCATAGCTGCTTGACAACTGTCTTTCAGATATAAAACTGCATTTGAATTGTTTTGGTGGGTTGGTAATTGGCAGACACCAAAGCTCTGCATGGCACAAGTCCCATGTAGTCATTGAACGTCACGCCTTCTGTAGGACTTTGAACTTAATGAACTGCAAATCATAGGTAAGGGTTTACCATTCAATAGTCTCAGCAGACAGGGAATTGTGATAGATCAGAGCAGCTAAAAACCAGTAAAAAGCCAACATTTTCCCAGAATCCAAGTGTTCCCTTTAAGTGAAATTATTCCCTATAGTTAAGAACCACATTAGTCTTTACATTTATGTACTAATGTTATTAAAAAAAACATAGACCGTGTACTAGGTGTAAGTCAGTAGCTAGAAAAAGTACCTCTTGGCTCTTGCACTATTCCATACCATTTTTAGTTTGTGAATTGACTGTTAAAACTGAGTGTATTTGCTGATTAAAAGCCAGAAAGCAGAAGGGGAATAACCAGAATTCTTCATCTTAGACCGTTTCCTTCATGTTGGAGACCGGCAGATGTCAAAATACCGTCTGTACTCTACAGGAATCATACTTTCCCTTTTTTCCTCCTTGCCAGTTCGGATTTACTACAAGAGTCTTGTCCTGAAGTAAGTTTGCACAAGGTGAGATACCTGTGACCTTAAGCTTAGCTTGCCCGGTAGGTTGTGGAGCTGTGCCAGTCCGTCCCTGTGCCAGTCTGTCCCTCCTCCGAGAGGTGCAGGGCAGACGCTGCAGCAGCCAAATATCTGGCTGATGCCTCCAGAATTGCCTTCACCCCAGAGCCTCGGCAAAGCTCCCCCCGCAATGTCGCCGCCATCTGGGAAGTCCTTCCCGCTGCTGGGGACATGGCGGAGCTCCCTTGCTCTCTGGGATGCTGGAGTGGGGCAGGGCCAGGAGCTATTCAATACCTTTGAAGGTAGAAGAAGTGTCCTAGGGGAAGATGCCACAGGCGGTGGTTGCTGCCTTGATTATCCCACTGTGGTGCAAGTGGCCATAGACAGGGGATCCACAGAGAAGGAGGGTATAAAAAGATGTGTGGATACAGCAGAATTTTTATGATCTATTAGCCTGAATGGCTCCACAGTTTTACCTGGCACTAGTGGACATTAATATAAAAATTAAAGCAGTATTTAGTGCAGATAGGAAAGGATAAGATTTTAGATCTGAGCTGTGGCAGCAAGATTAATGATGTAGCAGGAGCTCACAGGCCAAACCTGGTCTGTTCGGTGAACTGTACACTCCCTTTTTAGAAGTGTGAAAATAGTGGAAACGGTGCCTGAGAAGATGAGCCAGAAATACATCATTGACATTGCTGAAGCAAGTTAATACCAGGAGGTATTTTTCCCTTACAGATAGGCCTCAAGAGGTTGATCTAATTAATCAGCTTTTGATTGTACAAAACTGACCCTTCTGGCTCCGAGCCGCCCCAGCAGAGAGACGACTGAGTGCAAAGGGCGAAATAAACGGAGCTGCGTCAAGAGAGAGAAGTTGGAGTGCACACCCAGCCTGGGATTCGGGCCGAGGGCATCTCCAAGGACCTGTAATGATGGGGTGCAGGTGGCATCAAGGCTCCCTCGTGAGCACTCGGGGGAATGAAGCCTTAAAATACTCCTAACAGCAGCTGATACAGCGAGGTGCGGCCCGGTGCTCCCATTCGAATAAAAATCACTGTTCCAAGCATACAAGCGTCTAAAGCATTTCTACGGTAATTCTAGAAGAAATACAGAAATCCTTGCTTTGAATAGTTGAAATTGTAGGCTGGCTGAGAAAATGACTAACCCTTAAAACTGTCAAAAGTGAGCGGCTGCCCTTTGCTGCGACGTCTTCGCCTGTTACTCCTTGTTCTGGGGAAAGAGGGTCTGAGGTGGTGACAAATTATTAGTAGGTGCAGGGCAACCACATTACCCTTGCTAAAAAGACACCGGGAGTATGTCTCAAGAGATGGTAGAGAGGGCAGAAACATCAGGTTTGGGGGCTGTTTGGCTAAATTCAATTTGATGTGAGATGGGAAGGCTTTTCTGCTCGCCTTATCCATCAAGAGCCCCAGGTCCATGGGGGCAAGGGGAGATGCCTCGCAGCAGGGCTGGTGCGTGCCTGGCTATGGGTACACTATGGCTGCAGTGGACCCCATGGACGAATGAAAAACCTCTTAATCTTTGTGATAAGGAATAAGGATGAACTTACTTCATTTTGTGCATTATGAAAGATTATCCTGGCACCAGCAGGAAAGGGCCATGCAAAGTGGAGCACAAGTCTGGTTCCATGGTATGGCGATAATGTTTATTAATTTTGGTGTCACTGGATACCCCATGCATTTACACCTATTACTCAGCAGTTTTAATATTTTCCATCACTAGTTCAAAGCATGATCTAACTACTACTGAAATCAGTTATTTGTAGTAGAGATGTCACCACCTTTGTCTCATTCTTTGGCAAAGCCTCAGTGGGAGCAGTATGTTCTATGGTTGCTGGAGCTCTTAATCGACTAATGAATAAGAGATTTCCTTAATACTGCTTTGCCATCCCATTAAACAAGTTTTGCTTGTTGTTATTAATTGTTGTTATTAATTAAAAAGCTTCTTTACTCCTCCTGGAGATTTTGGCGTCACAGTCCTTAACTCATGAACGCATTTTATGGTGATTTCTGCTAGGAAGCATCACATAAGGACGTTGCACAGCAGAAGGGATGAGGAATGCTTGTGGCAAAGGACTCAGTGCAGAGTACAATGGGATTTAGCTGTTGGGGCTATGAAGTATCCTGGCTTCTGACTGTACGGGCAGAGCCAGGGGGCACGCGGATAATTCAGGCATGTTCTCCTCAGCAGAGAGCAGAGGCGTTGCTGACTGAACCAGCTTCTGGAAAGCGTGAATTTGGATTCAAGGGAGATTTACTGGGGGTTCTTTATGAGCTAAGTGAGGAGAAATGTGACCAGAGCAGATGTATAAAAGCAATTTTGCCGAGTAAGTAAGAGGATGGCATAGCTGGCCGGGGAGTTGCACTGTGATCTTTGGCTGAGCTTTGCAAAGCGTGATGGCAGCGCATCAGAGGAGCTGCGGCAGAAATGAAACCATTTACTTATGCATAACTTAAAGTTTTACTTGCTTACTCACCAATTGGTATGTTATTCCAAAACAGTGGATAAAGTAACTTTGAAAGTCCTGATGGACTTTCAGGTCTAGCAAGTGTACTGCAACAGCTTCACCAGTGCTAAGACAACTACTAATGGACTAGAATAATGCTGTCAGCATGTTGCCTCATGTCTGCTAACATCTTCCAGCGTTGCCAGTCTCCTGAAATCCCCCTCTCCAGCAGCAGTGTATTGGTAGAACAACACTGAAGAGTTTGGCGTTTGCATGACCTGGACGGTCCCCCAGGAATTAGGAAATCTCTGCAACAGCATTGCTCCAGGTCGCGGTGCCGAGCATGTGTACGTCTCCACACCCTGCTTTCCAAGCAATTGACAGCTGGAAGAAGGATGGATGGAAGTGCAGAGGGAGGAGGCACCTGCCCTGCCTTCTCACAGGGCTTCTTCGGTGGGGCAGCTGGAGCTGCTAGAATGAATGTATTCCGACTGTTATATTCTGCAGTTTGTGTTTCAGCTTCATTTCTGTCCTGTGGTAATTCTAAATAGAAACCAACAGAAAAGAACACACTTGACAGCAACTCAGTTTTGTTAATTGGAGTTTTCTCTTTAAAGCTGAAATAAATCTGGAGCGCAGAAGGCACATGAGTGTCCCCCTGCCGTCCCCCCAAGGCGTGTGCGCACACACAGGCGCCCTCTCCCCCTTCCCTGCCTGAGGCTGATGTCAGCGGCGTTTTGGACTGATTGCATTTGTCCAAATGTGGGTTATTAAAAAATATAATACATAACTTAATCGTAAAGCTCTCACTTTAGAACAATTTAATACTACTTTCTTCAACATTGTGTGGGTGCTTCTGGGGATTTTTTTTCCTGTTTATCGATGCCAACGTCTCTCTGAAAAGGAAAGACATTCTCTTGCAACTGTTTTGCACCTGAATCCATTTTTAATCTCTAAAATAACAACAATGTGTTTTTCATACTAAACCTGTGTACAAAATTGGACAGAGTTAGTATATGCGATTCAAATAGATTTTAAGGGTGACCACCCATGACAAGTACTTTCAAGTGGTGGTGTGGCTCTTTGTAATCATTGTTTCTGGTGCCTTTTAAAAGCTCAATTGCAACTTTTTGAGAAAGCAAAAGACATCTCCATGTTTTTTTCCCCTGTGACCTCAGACCACTGGTGAAGCCGGTTCTGTTCTCCTCTGCTTTTGCAGGTGCTGAGCAGCCGGGAACCTCAGCTGTCACAGGTGCCAATAAGTGCTGCGGCCTATAAACTTGAATAGAGGTACCATAAAATGTTAATCCGTCACTGCATTATAGCAGGTATTTGAGAAAATAAACAAATGAACAAAGGGCTTTTTCACATTTGCACCTATGCTCTTTTACAGCAGTTTAGTGCTGGAAGGGACTGTAAGCTTGGGCAAGTTTACATTCTCAGCCCCAAGAATTTACAGGCTGCCTGGAAGCTCCTCTCTTTCTTCATCACTTGGTCTTGAGGCTCCTCTGAAGTTGTAATTTCTCCAGCTTTCCAGACACATGAATTTTCGAGGCTAGACAAGAGGTAAATGTTTCATGCAAAAAACAAAGACACCCTTGAGGGAGAAAACTTCAAAGCCGTGGAAGTCAAGGCCTTTCCTGCACCATGGAAAGAGCAATGGGGAAGAAACAATTCATCTTTTCTCTTTTGGAGGTCACAGTTAATGTCTTGTGAGTGTCTCTGAACTTCAACATTAAGTTAAGCTGTGAGATGGAGAAGGCAATAGGCCCTTCTGTGGGGAGGAAAGTTGCAACTCAGGATCAGGTTCCCTAGAGCCGGGGTGGAGAATGTTTTCCTGGAGAGCTCATCAGGGTGTGCTTCAGGTAGATGTTTAGCCTCAAGATGAAGACAGCACACAGCCATGAGCACACCAAGTCTCCTGGTTGCTCGGAGGAAGCAAAACTGTCCATGCAGGACCAGGGTTGCTGTACCTGGGGTATGAGGAGGCAGCTCTGACCCTATCATGTCCCACCAGTGAGATGGGCCAGGCCAACATGCGGGTCAGAAGGATGGACTGCAGCCTGGAAGAGGACACCATGGACCAGGGATGGGCCTGTGCTTGGAGGAGTTGGAAAAGAAAAAACTCATTAGGGTAGGAGAAGGAAGGAGGAGGTGAAATGCAGCAATGGCAGCAAGAATGATATTTTTTGGCCATAAATTGAAAATATATGCCAACAGTGGGGTTTTAGGTATGACTTTATGCTTAAGGACAATGTTTAAATATCCCTTATGTCTTAATTTACTGTTTGCCCACAAAAACTCAGGGAAATGTTTCAAAATCATTCCAAAGTGATTTTTATTCTTTCCCGGTCTCATTCCCTACTTCTCTTTAGTTCCCCTGTTTCCACCAAAGACCTGATGGGAGACAGAGCAAATCACGGGACCGCGATTTCACACCAAGCCGTACAGTAGCTGGGGCTGCCGGGTGGAAGGAGAGGACGGCTGAAAATCGTGCTGCATGCCAGCGACTTGGCTCACATTGCGCCAGGATTATTGTCTCTACACGCAGCGAAAAGGGCTGTTCAAAATCTCAAGCCTAATATCATGCCAAAAATCTGGGCTGTTTGTGGGTTGTTTTTTTTTTTTGTTTATCATGAAAAATGTGACATGACTTTTCCATTCCTACAATTATTTTCTACAGGACAGTCCTTATCTGCAATAAATAAACCCGGGCTTTTTGAGTTTATTTTACTGCTTATTTATTTTTCTAGAATTCTTCTAGTTTTACAGTTTTGCTACTTAATTTCTGCTTTACTGGGTGAAAAAGCCAGGATACAGCTGTTAGTGGAAATGCTGCAGGCCTTTTTCGAAGACAGATGTGCTGATGACTACTGTAAAGAAATACATACACACTCATGTCTTTCTGCATTTTCTATAGTTATTTGAACGGGTTTTGCATTGGCGCGCTCTAACCGCCGTGGCTGCAGGTCTGTACTTTTTTAAAATCAACTATTTATTTTCCTGTTTCATGTCTGTTGGATTTTACTTTTTAGATACTGTAGAAATGTAAGGAAAAGCTGAAAATTCCTCCTTCTTCTACGACGCAACAGACTGTCATATTGGCCTTGATCCCGTGCTTCCAAAAATAAGAGCTTTGTCTTTTAGATCAGTGGATAATGGATCAGGCCAATATTCTTCTATGAGGACTGTACTTGTATTGATTAATTTTTCCAAGCCCTATTTTATCACACGTAAACAAGTATATATAATGTCAGCAGAGTATCAATAGTGTTAATTTCAACAAAGTCGAAAATTTAACCCCTACTAATAGATACAACAACTAATGTAGAGAAGATGTACATCTCCAATAGGTCCTCACCCTTGGTTTCCAAGACACTTATCATCTATCCTTCCATAGTTTGAAGGCATATCGGTTCTTGTAACTGTGAAAAGTAGGCATACAAATGAAGTCTCAACTATGACAGAGATCACTTCTTGCGTGATTATGCTGTATCGCCCCTATTTAGCACCAGATCTTCATGGACTGTAGGTTTTATGAGATTTCAGACCTTGCTTGACTTTGTCTTCCCACAGTAAATGTAGAAGGAATGGCATCAAGGTGTGGACTAGCACTGGATGGGGTGGGTATCTCTAATTTTCACAACGTGACCTCATTTATGATCACTGCCAACTTTCTGCTGAAAACAAGTGCTTCCAGAACAACAATTTTGCAGCTTTACAGGGGAAAGAAATCACACTTTCAATCAATGTTGTATTTTTAAGAATACTTAAGACTTCTTTTAAGACCCCATTGTATGAGAAAGACTTCACCTTCAAAAACTTGTCTACTCTACCAAAAATACTTCATATACCTGCAATTTATTTATGCTATTGTAACCAGAAACAGAATGTGGTTATAATAAGGTGGAATCCCTTTAAAAAATAAACGGATTCAGTTCTACGGCATCCCTCTTGCTAATAATTTCCAAATTCAATTTACATAACAATCTTCCTTTTCAGACTGCTGGTCCAACAAATCAAGCCGCAACATTTCTGGTTAAGCTTTGTTCTGCAAGTATTCTGGAACAGTAATATAGTTGTCAGTTTTGGGGCTGCGGGAGCGTAATTAGGTTTATGCAGCTAAAGACACGTCCACATGCCTCTGTGGGAAATTAAATGAAGGGAAGTGTTGGGTTGGGCTAAACTTGACAGAATTAAGCCCAGAAATTCTGGAGCAAGCTTGAATGTCTCCATAAGACATACAGGATATTGAAACTAGGTTTACCTGGAGTAACAGCTATGGCAGCTTCTTATTTAACGTAATGAGAAGAAACTCATCGGTGTATATGTGTGTACATCTGCCCGTGTCAGGGATTAGAGCGAGCCAGGCATATAAAGCCGGCTGCAGCGAGTATGGGAAATGCTTCTGCAGGGTGCCTACATTTCTAGGCCATTGTTAGACAACGAATGTCCAAATCAGCACAACAAAGTAAATATAGCAAACCAAATTTGAGTCCTCCTCTCTTCTGCATCCTTAAAAGAGCTTGTTTATTTCTCTAGCTCATAACTCCTAGAAACAAGCCCCTGATTTTTAAATGCAGATACCTAGGCAACAGAGCATGACGCAGATACTTCGCAAAACTCAAACCACGCCTTTCCCAGGTTTTTTTAATGTGTTGGCTTAAGTTGTGTTGGCCAAGTTCTATATTCAGAGGTGAGACAATAAATATTATTACTGTACAGACAGTTCATAGAGAAGAACAGGGGAAGGACTTGATAGAAAGGTTCTTGCTCTTTGAATTATCACACAGCTCAGTGTGAAACCTCACCCCAGAATTAGGTTGGCTCGTGCTTTCTGGCCAAGGCCACCAGCTTTTCTGTCTCATCTGTTAGGTGGCTGGAGACATGAACATTATTCCCGTCTTGCAAAAGGTTTCAGCTGCCAGGGAAAAGACGCCATGGTTATTCATCACCTTTTATCAAAGGGTTGACCAGATGCAGTCCTGCTATCAACTCGAGAGAGCTATTAGGGCAAATCTCTGCCTGCTGTACCTCAGCTGTACCTAATGGCCCGGGCATGGCAGGAGCGAGCCTGCTGCGTCCTTGCGGCAGGAAAACCACCTGCCCCTCGGCAGCATTAGGCCAGCAGATGAGATGTATCACTCCCAGCAGCTCAACACATAAGGGGAAAAATGATTGGCTTCTCAAGGAAAGCAGTAGCTGGCCACTGAATAGCTACTTTACCAGTGATCTGGTTTTCATTTGGTTTTCGTCCTCCAGGTTTAGGCCAAGTGATGGATCCCCAACTAAACATAAGATGCTTTAATTTTTCTGCTTCCATGGACCATCAGTCTCAGTAACGCCAACTTGCAGCCAAACCCAGTTAATTTTTCTGTTGCGTTGCTTTGCCAGAAAAACAACCAATGCCAGAGCTGTACGGGCTTTGCATAACCTCTATAAAACCAGTTTTTAATTGGCGAACAGGTGTCTTTCTGCATACATTTCTCACAATTGCGACCTTAAGAGTGTGTTCTGCATTCCTCCTTCTTGCATTTGTACATGAACTCAATTAATTTGTGAGAGCTTAGATCCAAAACGTAGCAGAAAATGTGTTTTCTGGTGAGGTGTCCTCCAACAAGCCTGTGACTCAGAGCGAGTGATGAGAGGATTCCCTGGAAGCAGCACTCCCTCAAGCACTAATTACCATCTGCAACAGCTCCAGTATCAGCCTTTCAGCCGAAACAAACTGGGCTCGAGCCCTTGGGTCTGCTGGAGGGACTGGGGACGGGGAGGGTGGGCTCTGGGCAACCAAGCTGGGTGCAAGAGCGTGGTTATAGGGACCCAATGTAAAACCAGCTCTGACGAGCACACAGTGCCATTTAAAAATACTTTGCTGCTTTGCAGAGAGGACAATAGGGTGGCTTTTCAGAGCTGAGGTCTGTTGGGTTTTTCTTCTAAGTTTAGTTGCACCTATGTAATACATATGGTGACGAAAGCTGCTTCTTACAGAGCCCGCAAGCTCTTGCTTTTCCATGTGAAGGCAGACATAAAAGAAGCGGAGAGACAAAAGCGTAGATCTTTGAGGCTTGTGAAGCACATGATTCCTACTGACAGCCGTGCTGTTATGTGTGTAACGTCGCTGGGGATTTAAGGCTACTGCCAGTGGCCTTACAAAACAACAGAGCAAGAAATTAAAAAAATGGAGTGTAACCGGACTAGGCAACAGTGAGGGGTGCAGGAGGAGAGGTAAGTCTGTGGAGCAGGGAGGGGTACAAACGTTTTCGGCGAAACCAGGGAAGAGTTTTGGATGTCCAAAAGAAACTTTTTGACCTGAGGGAGGGATCCCACCCAGAGGGAGGGATCCCACCCAGGAGAAGATCCAGCCTGGGCCCCATGACAGCTCCCATGGGAAGTGGGGCAGGAATGTGGAGAGAGATGCTCACTGAGGGTGAGAAATGTGCTTTCCAGGCGAGCAGCAGCCCCTGCCCCGCCAGGCGGTGCCCAACAGCTTTTGGGGAGGTTTCAGGCAGATCCTGTTTCCCCCTGGTGTGAGAGTGGAATGCCAGCAAAAATATAAGGACAAAGGTTCGTGCAGGCGTGGAGAAGTCTCCAGTCCTGCTGTCACACCGAGGGGCAGGTGGCGGAGGGAGGAGGAGCAGGGTGGCTTTTGCACCGCAGGCTGAGTTTAGGGAATGCTCTCAGAGATCTGTGGGATTCAAAGACCAAAGGCTGAGAAATGCAGGTACGCACGCTCACATCCCAGACTGGAAACCACTTTGACCCATATTTTTTTTTACACAGGAACATATCAAGAGGGGCCAAAACCAAACCCAGCAGTAATAAAACCTCTCCAAACACGCACTCGCAGGTGCCTCTTTTCTGAAAGAAGACGCAGACGCGATGCTGGGCTATGACAAGCAGAGGAGAAGAAATGTTAACTGGGAGGCCTTTACGGCTGACAATCAGCATAACAAGCAGCAGGCCTAACACATCTGCCATCTGGCCACTGCTGAGCGAAAAAAATGTAAGTCATGAGGAAATTAATTTGCTAGTGGTAAATTATGTTGTATTAAATAGCAAACGACATTCTGCAACATCGCATAACAATGACAAAATGCGCGGTGGCCTCCTCTATTTCCTTCCAAGACACGGAAAAGCAACTACTCCTTCACATTGCCTAATTTTTTACTCTTTATTATCTCCAAGCTGCATTAACCATCTTATCTCAAAGTTTGCATGATGTGGCCCCACCACCCCCCTGCTTCCCTGCGCATGTCCCCCCGCCTTGTCCTGGGAGGTCGCTTCCCCAAAAGAGCTTTTTCTGGAAAGCTCCAGGCTCGTGGGCTTCAGAAAGGCTTATTCCAGTCTGGGACCTGTTCATCACTGGCTTGTACCTCTCTCGGGGGAACTGGAAGCCAGCGAGAGGCTCATCTTGTCATCTTCTCACCTTCTGCTGCTTTGCCTTTTGCAGCCAAAGGCGCATTGGTGCTGTGGGACAGCTGTCCTAATCCCCGACAACTCAACGGTGGCCATCGCTCAGGAGAAAGCAAGCAAAGGGGAATCCTTAATCTGGGGATTATCTGGGGTATTAGATGGGATGATCCTGAAGCATGTGAAATTCTTCAATGTGTTTTTTCATCATGGAACAATAGAGATTTCTCTTCCCACCCCACTTAACCGATTTCTGTGACAGACTCAGCGCCGTATTCCTGTGATTTTTCTCTTAAAAGGTTTCACTCAGAACTAAGGGCTGCTCGCAAGGGAACGCGCAACGACTGCGCAAGAGGCCTCCCAAGCAAACTTTGGAAGAGCGGCCATGGATCTGTGTGCTGATGAATGAAACTCCCAGGTGCCTTCAGAAAGTTCCAGGTGCTTTCATTCACCCAGTTCAGTGCTGGTGCAGCCAAGATGCCACCTTCCCCGGTCTAAAGACCACTTATTTAATTTATTTTATTATTTTATTTTACATTTTATTTTTAAAAAAACTTATTATTTTTACATTATTGTTTTTATTTTAGTATCTTTATTTTATTGCCTTTTGCAAATGTAACTAATTTATTTCTTCCCTCATGAGTCTATTTTCCTTGTGGGGAGCAGAATGTAGCAAGACTAGCCAAGAGGTAAAGAGGAAAACAGCCTTTGCCTATAAATTAGTTTTCACTGGGTCCTTTGTTCCCCAAAGGCCATACGCTGATTGTAGGTTAGGAAGAAATACAGCAATTTGGGATTATGCATGGATAAAACAGAGTTTTCCTCCTGTGCTGTCGATAGGTCATCATATATTACAATCCCGTGGATATGAATTTGGACTGGGATTGTGGAGGCAAAGTTCTGCAGTTCTGGCAAATAATTTACCGTGTAAAATGATCGTCTTTATTGAAGAACATCACCATGTAGATAGGGGAATTAGGGCAAATAAACCCTGGTGATTTATAGGTTACCACAGCAGCCAGTGTCGAAGGAGGAGGCAGCAGACTGGGGTTTATCTGCTTCCTGACATACTGGGGTATGTGGTAAGTAGATGGTGGATATTTTGGGTCTGCTGCTACTGCTTTCCTTCTAACAGACCGCACGCCAGTGTAATTAATTGGCCAATTAGCAACATTGTGTGTACAAGCAGGAACATTTTGGCTGCACTGAACTGTCAGGGACATGCTCTGTGGTGGCTGGCTGCAGTGCATCAGCTGGTTATTCCTCCTTAGGGTCCCGCACCTAGGGAGAATAATCCCACATACCAGTACAGGTTAGGGGCTGACCTGCTGGAAAGCAGCTCCACAGAGAAGGACCTGGGAGTCCTGGTGGAAAAAAAGTTGACCATGAGGCCAGTGGTCTCCTGGGGTGCATTAAAAAAAGCATGGCCAACAGGTCGAGGGAGGTCATCCTCCCCCTCTACTTTGCCCTGGTGAGGCTGCATCTGGAGTCCTGTGTCCAGTTCTGGGCTCCCCAGTCCAAGAAGGCCAGGGAACTGCTGGAGGGAGTCCAGCAGAAGGCTACAAAGATGATCAAGGGACTGGAGCACCTCTGTTATGAGGAAAGGCTGAAAGACCTGGGTCTGTTTAGCCTGGAGAAGACTGAGAGGGGATCTCATCAATGCTTATAAATATCTAAAGAGTGAGTGTCACGAGGATGGGGCCAGGCTCTTTTCAGTGGTGCCTGGCAACAGGACAAGAGGCAACGGGCACAAACTGGAACACGGGAAATTCCACCTCAACACAAGGAAAAAGTTCTTTGCTTTGAGGGTGGCAGAGCACTGGAACAGGCTGCCCAGAGAGGTGATGGAGTCCCCTTCTCTGGGAATATTCAAAACCTGCCTGGACGAGTTCCTGTGCAACCTGCTCTAGGTGACCCTGCTTTCCAGGGGGGTTGAACTAGATGATCCCTGAAGGTCCCTTCCAACCCCGACCGTTCTGTGATTCCGCAAAAGGGCTGCCACCACGGGCCAGCAGCACACCCCCAAAAGGCTGCCCTGTGGAGGACCAGCAGCACCACGGGCACAAAAAGCACAGCATTGCTTCCTGACCGTCTTTGCCATGCTTGGAGGTACTTCATCCTCCAAGAGAAGGATGAGAAACATCCTCATGAAACATCTCCAGAGAGAAACACAGTGGTTAAGGAAAAATACACTACTGGAGATAGCCTGGGTTCCTGAGGACCAGGGTCCCCTCACAGGCCCATACCAGGCACCTTGTCAGGCCCCTGCTGTCTCTCCTCGTGGTGCTTTTCATCGCTGTTGAGTGGGAGCAGGGGGAGATGTTTTACAGACAAGGGAACTGCATTTTCAGGTTGTGAAACTGCTGAAGATACAGGGAATTAAGAAAGGAAGAAACTGCTTGGGCCACCGAAAGCAGGCGCTGCTCAGTACCACGCTCAAAGCAGTCTTCCCTGTTCTTGCATACAGAGGTGGAGGAGACAGTGTGGGTGAAGCAAGGACTGCTTGCTGCGCCACGGGGACACATTTTCCTTCCCTATGGAAAAAGACCCACTGCTTGGGCTCCATGGAACAGGACTTCTAAAAGCAAAATAAGCCACAAAACGATGCTCCAGAAATTACTTTTAAAAATCTTTTTAATGAAGAAATAATTCCATTCCAAAATATAGACACACAATTAAATAGTTTAATCACTTCAAAATATAACATGTCCCCGGTAGGTTCCAACACACACACACAAAACAATACTTAACAGCAATACAAAAAACCCCATACAATAGCAGTTCTGTTACAATACCAATGAATATCGTGACATCTTCAGTGTCTCTGTATCTGTCTCAAGTGGTGTCAAGTACAGTAGTTTTAAAAATGCCTTACAGTTAGTAGCCTCAAGATGTAACTCTTCATACTTTTTTTTTTTTTGGTTCAAAGGTAAAAATGCCCTTTTGTCTTCAGGACACAGTGGAGTGCTTGTTGTTCACAGCTCCGTCTGCTGAATTGAACCAACGTGATTACAGCAACCCGAGGTTGCAATATTTACAAGGTTTATCTACAGTAATTGCCAAGAACCAATAAGGATGGGAGAAGATGACTGAAAGTAAAGGCGGACACACTTATGATAAATTATGATGCAACAATTTGGCTCATGCATATAAGAAAATACATATTATATCACAACAAAGGCCACACACCTTTTTATGCAGTTTAGTTAACATTACTACTTACAGAGAACCCATTCTCCAACTTCGCTTTGGACATTCAAGGACCCTATACATCTTCACATCCCTGTCTCCTGATTCCAAACCACTGGTTTCCCTCCAGCGACAGTAAAACCACCTGGAGTTTTGACTGCTGTGGTGGGCCATTGGTGGTTAAGAAAAGGCCCACGCCAGGGGCCTCTTCTGTAACTCTGTTTGTTTTAATGACCGCAAACCACAGCCAAAATAATATTCAACAAGCAGACAAAGACCAGCTGGGTGAAAACGCATCCAGCTCAACAGTTGGAAAATGCTTAAAATAGATATTTGGCAAGCCAAGTAAGAGGTGCTTCACCTCAGAGCTCCAGGGCGTAAGGGACGCAGAGCTCTGCTGGGGATCATCTTGTTGACACCAGCCTGAGAGAAAGGCGCTTGATCCGTCAACTTTTTTCCTAACTCGTAGTCCAGAAGCCCTTGCAATGGATTTATTCTATTGCATCTATTTTAAGCACAGCGAAAATGAGCACGCAGACATTAAGATGATGGGAGGGATCTATTACTCTGGGTACAGTTAAACACGACATGGGTTGAATTAGTCAGCCATTGCATGTAGCTGTGTTCTAGCTTGTTTTTAACTCTGTTCAGGAAATGCTTGCCTGGAATCCTGATCTGACAGCAACATCTACAGCTTCTCTGGAGTAGCTTTAAATGTGGAGTGCTAGGCACTAGTGGAGGCTCACCCATTCCTGAGAGGAGGTTGGAGGAGGGGGCATCGGAGGATACGGTGCCTGCCTTGCCAGGATGGCACACACCCCAGGAGCAAGGACCAGCGATTGCAAGAATGAAAAGCTTACATGAAGATACCTGGACGCCTTAGTATGCATTTGGATGTCTGAGACCGAGCCCAGATACGCAAGGAGATGCAGACAAGAGATCCGCATACGCAATGATACAGTATGAAAGTGAAAAATGGCAGCAGCTCTTTCATACAGATACTCATTCCCTAACACACAGTGCCCAGGGAAACAGCCACGAGCCTAGAGAGTGCATGCAAACAAGTGGACTTACTGGGTCGAGCTACATAGCAATCTCACGTAAATACGGCAGCAGCGCACATCCACATCACCATGAAAGCGAGGACAGACAAACCGTGTTAACCTGCTTTAGATGGGTATCTATCTCATCACTTGCTGGAGGCAAACTGTGCTGGTGTGAAATTACCTGTATGAAACGCTACTGTTTTCAGGGCTGTTAAGCAGTGTCACTTCAGGTCAGCCAGAGACTGGAAGCCGTCATATTGTACTGGGGCAGTAAAATTACATTAGCCCAGAGGTGGCCCCAGGCTAACAGGCTGAGCGGCCAGTGTGTAGCATTGCGCCGTGTTACTGCCCGGCCTCTGGTCTGGCTGCTCCTGGCCTGGCTCCGACTTCTCTGCAGGGCAGTGCTAGGTGCCATACAGGGTTCTTCTTTATTTCCAAGCCATACGCCATGGAGAGAACGTTCCAGCTAGTTTGTGTCAATCCCCGCTTGGGAGTATCTGTAGGTTTGTAGCCACAGCAGAGCAAATGCTTTTTAGCCAGCAGTCTCACTGCCTCATCCAAAATGGCCAGGTAAGTCCTGAAATGCCTTTACACTTGAAAAATACTAAACCGGACAAAACTCCAATGCTGTAACTGTATGCCTGTCCTTCTGAAAAAAAATCCACCGCTTTTCTTGTGCTTTTCACTGATAGCTATTTCTCCATCCAGCTCCAAAAGAGTCTCACTACACATTTCCAAGAGTGCATGCAGAACATCTGGTGGCTGGCTAAGGCAATACACATTCGGAAATCAAAAGAAAACAGTTGCAAGCGCACTTTAAGCCTGTACATTTAAAGCTGAAGGCCTCGAAAATAACATAATGGAAGGGTTCGGGGGATGGGGGGAGGAAGAGGGGCAGACAGATGGAAAGAGCCGGTTTGTTGAACACATGCTTACTAAAGCTAAAACATCAGTGAAACAATACCATGGAGGATTATACGTAACATCAGTCAGTTCAGGGATCTTATGGCACCTGTGGTTTATAAACAGCTTTAGCAACGAGTATTTCAAAACATAGTTCACAGTTTTAAGAAGATCTGTGCTGATTTAAAAACTAGATTCTATATCATTTGAATGTCACCTTTTGTATATGATATCTATTTGGAAAAAAAATATTTACACTAACTTCTATGGCTGATTTGTTAGATTATTTTGAAAGAAACATTCCTAAGTTACACATTAGCCCTAAATTAGAGAAGTTTTTTATATTATTATTAATTATATTATTATTATTTTAGTACATTTTGTATAAGTCTTAATTTGAAGACTTGCAAACAAATTGCAAATACAGTCAGGTACTTTGTGTTTTGGGCTACTAGATATATACACTCAGGAGTATAATCATTCAGTGTTAAATGCATAATCGTAGCTTTTTGTTTCTTCTGTGGAAAAATGTACAGTGTATAGTAAACCAATCTACTAAAACCTCAAAGTATTCAGAAATCAAATTTCTATCTATAAACAGTATTGTCATTGTAAACTGAACAGGTTCAATATCATGTGCAAAGGGTTTAGGTGAGTTATTAATACCGCCATCCTTTGTAACAGCAGTACGTACGTCAGTCTGTTTTCATCACCGGTAATGAGCCATGTTACAGAAGATGTAGCTAATATAAGTTAGCTTTAAACAAAAGTCTTGTTGTCAAAAACACACATCTACAAACTACAACTCTTAGAACAAAAGTACTGTGCTACAGTCCTCAGAACTTAGTTATGTGATTTTTTTGTCAAGAGACGCTGCACCTCTTGGTTCCACTCTTCTGTGAAGTTTGCAGCTGAATTTTCTTCATCGTCTGTCCGAAAGCAGCTCTCCTCGTCATCAGTTCTTACGTAGCTTTCGTTGTCCGTCTGACTGCAGCTTGCCTGTTGAGAAACGTTGAGGGAAGGTTTTTAAAAGGAGCGCTGGTTTTAAGATGCTGCGCCCACACAGGCAGAGCAAGTAAAGCCTCTGCCTGCTGCTTTACTGAGACAAGAGGAGGAGCTGGCCAGTTCCTGTGGTTACCCCTGAAAAAGTTAAAAAAGCGAAAAAGCCATTCTACCTAGGTGAGCCATGGGTATGTGAGCTGTAAACAGAAACTTACAGGGCTCGTGGGAAGTTGGGAACTCTTCCTACCATGGGTGAGAAGGCTGTTGCCTGCTCTTGCTGTAGGACCCTGGGGTAACTCAGTCTGCACCGACACAGATTTGCAGATGTACCCATTTTCCCCTCTGTTTTCCCCTTCCAGGTTGCTCTATAAATAGATTATTGGTAGTGAAACCACGGATTATTCCCCTTGTGTGCAGTGTTCAGCCACTCCGTTAAGAGTCACTCATCAGCATGAACCTCCCCTCACATGTAAATGTCTCACGCTTGATTTACGTGCCTGGGTATGTTTTACTGTGTCTAAAAAGAAATTTAGTTACTTAAAAGGATGATTCTGGGTGCTGTAGCTCATTAACAGCCTAATCCGCTGGTGCACCAGCTTCTCCTTGGTGCTCCTCCATATCCTGAAGCATCAGTAAGGATCTTAAATTCCTGTATCAGAGGCATCAAAGTTTTAATTGGCAATGGAAAACGCTTATAGACAACTGCTGCTCTTTCTCAGATCTATGTCAGGATGTACAGTCTGGTTAACATCGCAGACTTCTGGTTTTGGCATATTTATCATAAAAGCATTGCTTACACACTTGACCCTTGCAAAGTTAAGGAGCTCATCCTTTTTCTCTTGAACCAGGTTTCTTTTCTAGACAGAAAACCAACTCGCATTGTGTGAGATCTGATAATAACAGCAAAAAGGACCAAACCTTACTGACACGAATTCTCTTCTACTCGTTCCAAGGCATAAAGCTGGTCTAACAAGATGAGATATGAAATGCAAATCACTTCAGTAAAAAAGAGTTAAATTAAAGCTGATGAATGAAGAAAGGTCAGGTAGTTTAGCTTGCTCCTTCTCCTACCTGACATCATTTGATTGTATTAATTATTCAAACACAAATGCTTCCATCCGATTTCTTAATACCTAAGCATGGCAAATGGTACGATGATCTTAATTTAGTATCTCCTTGTATCAGGCAGTTACAGAAGACCTAGCATTAACATTTTGCTGATAAATGGAAAGGAAACCTGCACTGCAAGTCTAATGAGAGGTTCATGAAAAAAATTTTAGCTCCATTTTAAACAAGTATTTTTAAAAAATCAGACATGCATCTGCACCGCTTAAGTCTACAAACTAATTTGGAAATCTTAGTAAAGGAACATTTTGCTCTTCACAATTCAGTCAACAAATGCAAATGAAAGGGATGGAAGAGGTCAGTTCTCAGCTGCCTGAGACAGATTTTTATTGAATCCATTTCAGGGTTATGTAAATATAGGTACATCTCATATCTCTTGATGGTATCATTATTCTTCTGTGGAGCAAGATACGAGTGGCTTGTGAAACACTGGATGCGTTCAGATGCACTGACAGTACTGCTAAGTATTTGGATTTGTTTCGAATTTTCTGGATAAATTACTTGTCTTTGGTGGAGTGCAGAGAGGTTATTCTGAATTCTCTCAAGGATTCTCTCTGTTCCACAGCCAGCATTGGGATAGAGAGATTTTCATACAAGAAATAATGAGTGCTAATGAACAGCATTTTGGAAATGTCAGAATTCATTTCAAGTTAAGACTCATATGATTTGTCATGTTACAAAACTGTTTCTTGACCTTTTTTGTAATTTAATCCACACGTTCTTTTCTGCTACTTATCATTCAGCGATTTTCAAAACCCATCTCTATCACTTGTGTAATTTTAGAATTAAATTCAGAAAACTAAAGCTGCTTCTTCCCAGCTAACTTGGTCACAGTTCTTTTACAGCTTTTTTACGCCTACATGCTAAGAAGAGGAGGACTTCAGAAGGAAAATAAAGAGGAAAACCAAAACATAGCTGAGTGAATGTAGCAGACAGTTTTGAAAATTACTGTGCTGCCAGCCTGCTATTATTTTCAAATGGAATGGTCCACATAATACTGTTTTTTATGTATTTGTTCAGAAAAACCCCCAAAAAGAAACGCTGAATCATTTGGTTGTGCTAGTAGAGTATGACTTCTGGATGTGAGCAGTTCATTCAGTGACTGTGTCCTGCTTCTTCACTTCTGCATCACTGACATAAGAGGAAGAGGCTGAAGAAACTGGGCTTGCTGAGGATGCAGCAGAGGTGGCAAGGGAGGATCAGTTAGCAGCTATTTGAGTTGTAGTTACAGGGATAACAGAGCCAAAATCTTCTTGGTAGTGGTTGGAGCACACAAAAAGGACAAAGAAGACAACTTGCATTTTGGGAGGTTCAGGTTGGACACTACGGGAAAAAAACAAACCATGAGGACCATGGCACTACAGTACAGGAGGATGCCCAGAGAGGTGGTGAAATCTCCATCTGTGGAGGTTTTCACGTCTTTCCTATACAAAGCTGTAGCTGACATGGTCTCATGTTGGAGCTAGACCTGTGTCAGGCAGGACAGTGCAGTGGACCAGATGACCTCTTGAGGGCCCAATCAACCAATGCATGTGCACCACTGTGACCTCCTGAGCTCTTGGCATGAAGCCCACACTAGGAATGAACCACGATGCCTCAGCTTTAAAGGCAGCCAGTCAAGTCTGTCTAGTAGTTTGGGGTCCTACAGCCACAGGGAGGCCAGGGCACGGCTGGGAAAGGTGACCTCAGGCAGTGGGCACAGCAAATCTGAAACCCACACACCCATCAACTGTGGGCTAGTAACCCGACTTGGGTTAACCTGGGCTATGGATCCTGCCTCTCCTCTTTCCCAAACAGTAAATGGCCAGGTCCATGTCGCAAAGGGCTGAAAATGTCAGTGGCCAGTGAAATGCTACACCAGCTATAAAATCTTATTTCCTTCCCAGAAAAAAACAGAGGTGCAGGGCAGTTGTGTCTTCACAGCGCTTAAACGAATTGCCTGTGACCTTCAGCTTAACCAACAGCCCTTCTCACAGCGGCACACTGGGCAGACTGGACTGATCACACCACCTCCCTTGGCCCGTGGGTTTTATCACCTGGCATTTGGCAATATTCCTAATCTCTGCTGGTAAACATGACAACAGAGTTTGGAGCAAAAGGGAAAAGATGAGAAAAACATGAAAGAATTACTCAGTAAGACTTTGATCCTGGAAAAACAGCCAAGTTGAATAAATAATAATTTAACAATGTATTCGTATAAAAAAGTTGAAGGAATTAAGTGGTTTTGTGTTTGAAAAATTTGCACCTATTCCAATACAAACCATTCAGTCACTTTTGTAATGGAAAGTGTCACCCCTGATCACCCGAAGCCCCAGACCCCGCAATTTGTCTGATAAGGTTTAAGGCAAGTGAAAGGGTTTGGAGTGGGAATGGAACTGAGTCTTCAACTTAAATTACTATATGGTTTTGTCAACATAGAGAAAATGTGATCACAGTTAAAGAATCGAGAACGAGACCTCTAATAAAGACTCCTCCCTGCACTCCCTCTTAATGGATGCTTAAGATCTGATTTTTATTAGGTTTTCACACCTCCTTTCCTGTTATAATAATGCATATGAATGAATTAGACACAACCAAGTAAAACGCTGCTATGCCAGACTAAGAAGGAATTGCTTTAGAAAATCTGGGAAATAGTAGGTCTTGTGGGAACACGTCCACTGCACAAGTTGACAGCTCTTCATTGAAAATGACAACTTCTTAACCACTTTCAGAGATGGAGGCTTTCTGCTCCCATTGGCCATCCTTGGCAAAAAAGCAACTGCTATCAGTGAGATAAAGGCAAAATAACATCAAAGTTGAACATTCACCTAATTTCAAGATCTGCCTAGAGCCTGCTGAAAACAAGCTCAAATTCATTCTGTTACTCTATTAAAAATAAAACAAGTGGCATTAAAGTACATTTAATATAAAAAATAAACTGAAAATATGATTAAATTGTTTTATGTATTATTGGAACCACTTGGTCTCTTGGGAATTTGTTATAGTAGATGTTATTTCAAAATCAATTCTAAAGAATCGTACATAGCACTTTTTAAAATGCAAATGCAAATAGAATGCAAAATGCATTTATCAAATGACATCAACACCACTTGTCCATGACTGAGGAATGAGGACATGAAGAAAACTCTCTGGCTGTCTATCAGTGGCAATACCACTCACAAGAGCCACACACCACTACAATAAACTGTTTCTATTTTTCACACCTTTTTCTAAATAAGCACAAATATAATACTGTTGCGAGATAAGAAAGTCTGTTGTCTTTCTACCTCATATGGCCATCTAGGGGATGTAATACTGACTGTATTTGTATCATCAATTGAATAATATTATCTTAGAAGTAAAATTCTTGATGCAACTGCTAAGCTTCAAGCAAGTACCCAATGTAAACAGCAAAAGCTCTTTAGACATTGTGACCGGTATGAACAATTTTGCATTTAATTTTCCAAGACTATGAAATACTAGTACGAAATAAAATGCCCAAGATACTTTAAGCATCCATATTCACAAAAGAGTGCATCTTGAGAAGACTAAGCCACGCTTATCATGTGCAGACGTCTTTATCACAATGTACCATAATACAGATATGTATTTGGTTTTGTGGATATAGGTGAAGTTCCAAGTTCACTGATTTTTGTTGCTAATTTCTATAGGGCCAGGCTTTTACAACTGGTGGGAATGTTTCAGTCTTTGGCAGTGGCTGAAGTGCTCCCCTAAGAGCTAAAAAAAGTTTCATTATGGAATTAACCAGAGCACAGTGCTTTAAAAAATGTCTTTTTGACAGGGTATCAAAAGGTTTCAAAAGCTTCCAGGAGATGAGATAGTAGCTCAGTCTCAGATCTCTGCTAATTTGAGACAGGATGCATATTTTCAAGAACGCTAGGCTGTATGGCAGTATATGTTTCCCCACATCCCTATGTTAACACTGCTTCCTAAAAAAAGCAGAAACCTTAAATGGGATTTCCTGAGCTTTATAATTCCAATGAATAGGATTTTTTTTTTCCACTTAATACTGCAAATGGATTGTCTGAATGCTACTACCCTTTAAAGTCATAGTTACTCATAACTGTAATTAAATTCAGTTATACGTAACATTTCCAGTATGTACATAGTTATACACACATACATTATTGTTGAGACATCTGATTTGCTTCTCTGATCTGTAACTGGTGACTGTAACAATACAGAAGAAGAAAACTTGTTTTTCTGGCTGTCAGTGTTTGGGAAACTCTACACGGCTCATGTTTTTAACAAGGCTACTGAGAAAATGAATGTAACCTGAGGGGCACTGTTAGGAGAATTTTTATGAGCACTTATTTGGTGTTTATAGTACTCTGGGTATTGCTGTTTATTTGCTTTTCACATCCATTTATTCTGCTTTAGCTGCTAGAGACACTGAGGTGGATGCTTGAGAAATACCTAACAGCTTTTAACACTGAAGACTGGCAGCTGCTTTCACAAGGTCCACACTTTAACATCCAAATTCTGCTGTCATCAGAAGTTACAAACCCCTTGAATCAGGGTCAAATTTTGCCATCAAAATTGCCATACCAATAAGGAGGTCTAGCATAAAACATGGCATGCAGAACCCAGCAACGTGAATTCCTGCTAAAGCTGGCACAGGCTAGTTCGCTGATTTTGCTTATCTGAACATGACCCTGATCCCAACTTGAAGTGCCCATTTGGTAGTTGACCTTTGGGTGCCTTTAATTCTGGCTTTGAGGAAGAGACTCTGTTGGCAGACCAGAGTCAGACCTCTATTTGGATTTCTTCTCCCTTTCCGGCCCTGTTACCCCACGGTTTCAGTGTCACAGTATGATGGACAGCATTGTCTCACTGTCATCTTCACAGCAGGGCACTGCACTCTCCTAGGAAGCCAGAAACACAGAGTCCGCAGCTTCAGATGAGGCAAGAAGGAAACGTGTGGTCTCCCATTTCCTGGGCAAAAGTTCAGAATAACAGGCTACTTCATAAAAAGCGCCGTTGTCTGTGTTCCTGAATAAAAACACAATTGCTGAACTTGGCACTAAACTCAGTGCTGCAACTGTGAGGTTGGCATGTGTAAGGACCATGACCTGAATATGGGCCAGCAAGGAATTTATAGACCTTCTTGCCTTATCTCTGAATTGCCAGACTCCAGCCAGTAGCTGAGTACCTTGCCTTTTTGATTGGGACATTTTAAACTTTCATCATGCATCTGAGGACACCTCTATGGTAAAACACCTGGTGGATTGCCTTCTTTAATATCTGCCTAACTCCTGTTTCACACACTAGAGTAGATGTTCCAGTCTCAACAGAAATGATTTATTTCAGTTATCCTAGGAAGACTAAAGCATTGTAAAGAATTGAACTCAGGTCTCCTGAAATGCAATCTGATTCCTTATCTTCTGGATAAGGTTTCTCTGTACTGCCTGATATATTTGTTACCAGCCCCAGGGAAGAAAAGCCCACGTTCTCACTCATGGTCAACAAAGGAAGAAGATAAAAAGGGTGGTAGCTTAACAGGAATATTCAGGACTAGGCCCGTATTTCAAACAGATTATTGGAAATTATTTAGAGGCATTCCTAGGCATCCAAACACAGGTTAAAAGAAGAAAGAAACTGCATCTCCACATACACTCAGGCAGCACAAGGTGCATTGCGACTGAAATACACATTATGAGGATTCATTCCAAACGTTCTTCTAAATTATAATGATACTTACTTGAGAGGAGAGAGAGAAGGATATTGCACTCAACTTTGCAAACTGACCTGTAGATAACAGAGGATAGAAAACAAGAAGATGACAAATTAAGCCAGTGAGCAGCCAGGCAGTGTATTATTCTGAAGATAGCCATGCACAAGCCTAGAAATAAAGGGAGCAATTATGGACCCAGAAAATAAACCCAATGAAAAGTGTCTTACACAACACATCCAGGAAAAGACTGCAACAAGAACACAACTGGTAGCAGATGTGGGAGGATAAGCACTGTTAGCATTTACACTTGTGCACTAAATGTGATTTTTCCTGGTACGGATATTTGTTATTTACAACATGCTTCAAAAAAAGAGAGAAAAAGAAGCCTCCTTTGAGGTCCCCTGTCACAGATTTCCTTGTGTATCTTGTGTTTTCTGCTCATACTTTAATACCAATTTGGAGTTTAGCTTGAAAATCTTGCTTGGAGACAAGGTGCCACGAAATAACAAGAGTGGGTTTTGACCAACCATCTTCCATGCTACACTACATCTACACATTTTTCTAAATGTGCTGCTTTTACACAAAGTGAGACATTTAATAACATAAAAATGGTTACCATATTGTTACTGAGGTTACTGTTCTGTAACCTTAGTAGGAGGTTCCTCCTCGCAGATTTTTTCAGCTGACAATTGCATTACGATAGCTACTGCCACCAGCTTTTTTGGGCTATCCGGATGAATGAAGTGTACATGTGAGTACAAAGAGTAAAATAGCCTGTAATAAATTCCAATCGTTGAATGCAAAATGAGAATAGTTGACCTGGACACTGTTCAATAGGAGACCCTAAACAGAAAATTTCCCCATTTTCCTTTCTTTTGGCAAGTAGAAAGTTAGTTGTGTCTTCATCTTTAGAGACTACTCAGTGATACTAGAAGAAAAAGGAACAGAATAGCAAAATACCACAAATTAACTGCAAAGTGCAGAGAATGAGCCAAAGCCAAAGCATGTGTCGCAGGATCACTACATGACACTATCCAACCATCTCCTAATCATCCTAGTGGTTCCTACTAACTTAATACATCTTCTTGCTTGCTTTAAACACGTTCCCTAATCGAAAGAGCATCACCCACACTGGGAAGGACATTGCACACTTTGGGTCTGCAGTTATCAACTAAAAATAGTTCCTACTTACAAGTCCCTACTGTCAAATCATTGCCTGATAGCAGCTGACAATCTCACAGACAGTAAACTACATCATGAAATTTCTTTCGGAAAAATGCTATTAAACAGAACTTGTCTACAATGAGGACTTTCTGTTCCCTCAGTGAATATATTTTTGAAAGAAAAAAGCCTTTCTCTTTTGCTCTTGTGTTCCCCCCCCAGCGGTAACAAATTGTCTAACACAATGGGGAACAAAGTTCACCTGTGAATAGCATTGGCTGACCTAAATTCAAAAGGAGTTTTATTCTGACATCGATGGGGAGATTTCCTCTCCTTCTTCTGGGAACATTGTCAGAAGACAGTAGCCCTGTCAGCTCTGTTTTGACTGAAGCAAGAGTAACACCCAGTTCCATTGAGCAACACGTCTAACTTCTACTACACAATGAACGCCCTTATTTCGCAGTGCACGTGCATACTCAAGGTTGTGCATGTACAAAATCCCCTTGTATCTTGTGAAACTCATGTAACACTGTTGCCATATATTGTATTTCCATACTGTAATCAAAGTACAGTCAAATTGGTCTATCTTTCTTTCTGGAGAAAATGGAATTTTTACCAGCAATAATAACTTCTATTATTTGATGCTTGACAGCTGTCACTGTTGAGGGACTCCTCCTTTATAACTGACAATTACTTTCCATTACGTCAGCAGTAGCTGCTCATCCTGTTCAGAAGTTTAAAGGCTGTCATTTTTGCCATTTCCTACCTTGGATGAAAAATTGTGACAAAAACCCCCATGTCACCCACTGTTGCCTTAGTAGATAGTCTGTAATAATTCTGCTCCTGTCATCACGTCCTTTAAGACCTCTGCAATGAAATGACTTCTGTCAGGCTACCATGGGCAGATAGCAGAACTAGATAAACAATAAAAAAAACAGACGCTCACATCAACCTCAAAACTACCTGCAGTTTTGATATGAGTCAATGAACTTTTACAAGAATAACTCATCCTAGCAGCTTTACAGAAAAGAAGACCAAAATAGCAGGTTCATTAGATCATGAACCTGTCAGTCCCAGATTCTTATCTCCAAAGTGACAGGCAGTGGACACTAGAGAAAACCTACCAGAAAAATGACTAGATCTTGTTAGCTCCTAGCAATCATCAGTTTAAGGAATTCCGGCCCAGAAGGTGCTTTTGAACCTCATTTCCATACACCTGTTCTCTCAGTACCTGCTTTATCCTTTTTTTCTCTTTAGCCCATTTATACTTTTGGTCGCTGTTATATTCTGTAGTGCAAAGTTCCAAATTTTATTTGATCACCTTGTGGGAAAACAGTTATTTTTGCTTGCTTCAGCTCTGCTCCAAAATAACTGAACTGGGTGTGCCCTCCTACTAACATTACTAGTAATGAATTTTATATTAGGATGATCCAAGTCAGAATAACTTAAAAACTGGTGATAGTACATTACACTAGGTAGAAGTGGAGACCATGACATAGACAGGACAGGATGGATATCTGCAGAATTCCAGCTCTCCCTGGTAAATTTGCTTTACTCAGATTCTTAAACAAATGCCCTTTGAAAAGTTCCTCAGGGAGTGTTTAGTGACAAATCCCCAGGCTTCTCTATACTAGATGCTTGTTGAATACTTGGTCCTTTGGGATACAATTCATTTTGGACCCTTTCCTCTCCTTCCAGATTCTGGCAATGACAATAACACACAGACTGCACTTGAGCTTCAGTTCACACCGGAGAAACCACTATGAATGTTTTTCGCTACTGGAGAAAAAAAATAATCTAAATATAGCAAGAACTCAGCTTGACACCACCAACAAGCCTCTGTGGTACAGGGGAATGAGGTCTAAGTAACTTGGAAGACGCTGGCAGGAACAAGCCCAAAGGCAATTTTGTCCCACCTGATGTCCTGGGTAAACTTAAGGACTACTGTTGTGTGGTCTTCCTGGAGATGCACAAAGGCTAGATGCACATGCATCTGGGGAAGAGAACAACAGCAGTGTTTGGAATGTGGCTGCTCTAGTAACCGAGAAGAGATCACGCCCCAGGGCCCAGGACAGGTTAAGAAGGGCACTGAGCAGCTATGGTGCATTATTGTTTCTCACATCATCATTCTATGATTATTGTTTCTCACTTATGGAGATGTATGGACAGCTTGTGTCCTCCCACCTGGTATGCCTCATCCTGCAGCTTCTGCTTCAGGTACTCCTCCATTTTCAGTTCGTTCTCCAGCTGGCGGACAGAGTCATTCTCGTAATTTTCATCATCTGCTCTGACATAGGGGTCTCCATCTTCTGTAACCCTAGAGACAATTATTAATAAATAGCCCCCTGAGATGAATGACATCCAGAGTCAATAAAACTTCCCTTTCTTGTAAGCTATGAGGAGAGTGGGATTTTTGCATCCAACCACATGCTCCATTGGTCAGCATTTTCCTGGCAGTGGAAAACACTATTTTCCCTTTCCAGTGGTCTGGTATTGATGAAGCAGACCAAAGGGCACGTTCTGCTGAAGGCATTCTGGGGGTACAGCCCAATGGAAATGAGTAACAGAAGTTATCAATAACTTGATACAAAGAGGTTGAACTAAAAATAACTGGAAAGATGCCTATTGTCTTTGATAGGAAGATTCAGGTTCTAAAAATAAATCTGTTTGTTGATCAATTGAGTTGGTCAATAAAAAGCATTCTGTCTTTTCCATTTACAACAGTGGGCTCCAACAGGCCCCTCAGTCTGGATAAGCAGGCAGTAGGACTGCAGGGCATATCAGGGAGCACAGCTGTCCCACAGCCTCCACGCTGCCTGAATGTACCAGACTGGATGTGAGACAGCTCACTCCTGAGGACATCTGAAGTTCTGGCCTTTATTGTTTACAGAACTCACTACTACCTAACCATGAAGCTGTCCTCACTTGGATTTAAGCATTTGGTTTGGGTAATCAAATAGTTGAGAGGGAGTGAAAATATTACACGATGCACATTGCTTTCAACAAAGGATGAGATTAAGAAGGCGAATCGAGCAGGTACCCACATGTCACTGCGGATGGAGCCGGTGGCAGCAGCGCTGTGGATGTACCCTGGCTTCCGGGCATGGATCTGCGCAAGGAAAGCCTTCTCAGAGGTTGGGGATGGAACAAGGTCATCAAAGTGAGTCCGTCCAAATTCAGAATCCACATTGCTTTCTGTCTCGCTGCCCACTTCTGGGAAGCAAAAGGTGACACATGGTTCCATTTAACTTTCACAAGAGCAAGCATACTTGCCTACTTCTCTAAGCCTTTCTCTGCCTTTCCAACTTAGAATGAGACCTCCTCGTAGTGAATAACAGTATATTATTCTACATATATCAGCAGAGCTAGTAGTTTTCTTCTTGTGGTGGTACAGAAGAGTGACACTTCTACTTATCTGGGTTATCAGGTACAATATTTTTATGAGAATACTACAGACTGCATTTTACAACAGGTCCTATATGTTCTATACTGAATGAAATTTCTAAAGAGCGAAATCCTGCTCCATGCGGAATCACAAACTTCTCAAAGTTTTCACTTTACCCAGCTGCACCTCTATGTCCGTGGCTTTCAGAACTGCTGTATTCCTGAAGCTGTTATTTTTTCTAAAAGCATAAAAAGCTTTGAAGATACATTACACTACTTTTCTGTTGGTTTATATTTTCCTACCTCCCATTTTTTCAAATATACGTGGACTGTCAACGTGGTGACTATCCACCCTCGTTAGTCTCACTCACCAGAATTTAGTTCTTTTACCAAAGAAGACATGGTGTTGGTGATTGAATCTGCTGCCACCAGCAAATCATTTCTTAAGTTTCGTCTTGCACCTGAAGCAAGAAACAGACAAAGCACAGTGTTAATATTCTTCACAAGACATATGTTTCCCTGTTGAAAGCTGCCATTGTGATAATTCAGGGTATCAAAGTCCTTACGAGGGACACGTGCAGAAGAGTTCTCTGCAGAATGGCCTCATTTACTTATGCTGTATGCAAGAGCAGACGCCTACTCTCATGCTTCATTTAATCACAATGCCAGATACGTGGAGATTATTCATTGCCATCAAGCTTGCATTTGTGTGGTGACACCAGCAGACCAGGCCTGGAAGATTAAATCCAGCGTGAACTCATTTAAAACGTCTGTGGGGGAGGAGGGAAAAAATGAAGTGTTTTCTCTAAGTTCCCACAGCTCTGTTTAATGACACCATTATTGTCAGGTATTTGCCAGATAATTATGGCAAATGTTGAAGAAACATACTTGACCTCATCAAGCCTGATAGGGATTTTTCCTCTCTGCTCCTGCTCAGCCTGTCCTGTAACTCAAGGACTTTCTTGTATATTCCATAATTT
>VXBH01003554.1:0-11779 GCA_013400035.1 Rynchops niger | reverse complement strand
TTTAATAAAGGAAGCACTATTGCCTCTCTAAACAGCCCCAGGCTGCTTTTAAACTCTTTCTAATAATGGATCTAGAAGTGCTTCCCCGCTGAACCTGGCAATATTCCCTTAACCATCAATCATGAAAGATCCTGTGAGCTGCATGAAATACGCCTTCCCTAGGAGCAGGCTGTGGGTAACGTGTGCTTAACTCCCCCAAATCCCAAACATAGCTCCTATTGTAGCTGAATAATCGATATATCCCACAGAATCTCTAATCTTCCAGACTGGATTATTCACAGGAATTGGCAAGATTCAACTGCTGTATATTCTTTAAAACTGTCTGAATGTAAAACAATACATTTAAAAAAATTCCTCAAATCCTAAAGAGGTTTTTTTTTAACATAGCCATTAGCAAATGGTTACTGGGATGTAAATTAAAGTAGTTAATCTCTCTCATACACACACACACACACACACACACTTCTGAAGTCTTTTCCATCTGTATCTCTGAACTATTGCAAACACTATGAAAGACAAAAAAAATCAACAAGAGAAACCATGCTTTAATCATGCTTGTCTGCATTAGGCATATATAGCCAGATCTCTGTGCAGCGCAGAATGGAGTCATAAAAATCTCAGCCCCCCCGCCACTCACAAAGTCGTATGTCAAGATGTGACAGAATGGTTGGCTTCAAGCTCTTTTGGTTTGACCTTCCCATCTACAGAATATGGTAAATAATGACATAAAGCTAGATATTTGTCAAATATAGCAGTTTTTAAATGTGATCGCTTACCTTTTTATATTGCTTTTTCTCTTGAACAGAACACATTTATTTACTTAAAAAGCATTTGCCTGAGGCAGCCTTAGTATTAGTTATGTATATTTTATTGTGGCCACCACATTATTTCCCTTACTCTCAGCTCTGGAAGAAACTGTCCTATAACAGCATAGGGGTTAGTGGTCCATAATTTTGCCTGTCTTGATTTTTTTCGCAGCAGAAAAAAGAAAAATATGTCTTGCCTGTTTCTTTTACCACAGAAAATGAAATATCCAGCAACCTGTTACGTTGGGACTAGGTATTGTGCCTTAGTAAAACCTGTTCAAGACATGAATTGACTACACTTCAGGAGAAAGTTCTTGATTGCATTACAGATTCAACCTTGTCGTAAGATACACGCAGACACAACTGCCATGAAAGTCCAGGGGAAGGGCGTATGAGAGGGCTGAACCGGGCTCCTGGGAACAAACAGGCTTCCACTGTAGCAGGGGAACTCCAGAGCTCGACTTATATTTGATTTGTACTAGGGAAACAGGGGAAAATGGATTCAAATAAAATAATTGCAGTGATGTAAATTTTTTAGGAGAGCACGTTAGAAATTTCTTCATTTAGATCACATAGACTATTTACTTTCTTTAGTATTCAACATCACTATTTAATCTGTGGCCATAGAAATTCAAAACAGTTTAAAATTTATTTTTATTTGACAGGAGAGTGGAAAGAGGAGTGAGAAACATGGTGCAGCCTACGACAGTTTTCTGGAAAAGCAAAGGAAGAGTTCACCTAGACTTCCAGACTCAAGTCCTGTCTAGTCTAGCTGGACCTTTCTCAGAGGCCCAAAGCAAAAGGACAAGGAACAACAGTCTCAAGTTGCACCAAGTTCCGAACAGGTAGAAGGACAAAAAATTTACACAGTAAGCAGGGTCAAACACTGGAACAGAGGCTGTAGAAAATGCATGTCAGGAGCCACACAGAACTCAACTGGTTAAGGTCCTGAATGATCTGATCTCACTTTGAAGCCCTCTTTCTTGGAGCAGAAGGACGTGGTGACTTACAAGAGCCCTTACCACCTGAACTAATTCTATGACTGTGTCATCTATTCCTAGCAAAGTCTTTATTTAAAACCAAACACACTGATAACGCCTTGCTGAGGTTAATAGCAATTCTTCTTCTGGTTAGCAGAGCACTGATAACTGGTCTGACCATCCTGCATCAAAATTCCCTCTTACCACAAAATCCATTAATTGGCATCATTGTCCAGTTTCTGCTCACCTGCTCACTTTGACAGCAAGGTCTGATGGCTGACAAAGTAGATTTTCAATGGCAAAACACAGTCATTGAAGATTTTTTTTTGGCTTTGTTTCATTGTATGCAACTCAGACTTTCAAGTCCATTGAGTCATTAACCACAAGTAACGATTCTTCAGACAGTCTCTGAGTACCCCAGACACGATATTGATGAGACTTACTTTGTGCAAAGGCTTCCTGCACGTCTCCTCCCACCCCGGTCAGAGAGTCCTGAGGTGCGTGGGTTGGGGTGGAACAGGCAGAGGCAGACCTGATGGGCATTGGAATCGGTCGGCTGATAGTGTGGCTGGGTGAGGAACGTGGGGAGCCTGCCCCTTGGGTCTGCAAAACAAACACAAGGGGTTAAACAGGTCATCAAAAGAGCCCTCGCCTGCTGTCCTTGTCACCCATCCCTCAGCTTAAAGGCATCATGCTGTTTGTAGATCAGTTGGGTAATGTTAATTTTGCTAAAAGAAATATACCGTAGTCAGTTGTTAGCGGACAGCAACGCCTTCATGTAGAAAAATAGTAAGTAGGAAAATATGAGTCAAGATCTGACTTCCTTTAAGCATGGGAAAATGTCAGGCAGCTAAATTAAAAAAAAATCCAAGTTAATAAACACCAAAGCATGGACCTTCTCTCTGCCCTCTTCCCTCTCCCACTCACCCAGTTCGCATGCATGTTTGATAAAACACAACCTATTCAGGCTGTGAGAAGGGGAAAGATGCTGGCACTGACATGGCTTTGAGCCTGGGCCAGGGACTGAAATGGCCCCTTTCATCAGAGCGCTGCCGCAAGAGCTGGTCACAGCCCTGCCCTCCGACCCCCCCAGGAGAAGTTCACGGCACACGCAACCTCTCAATCACATAAAGTCTGACACTTGCAATAAATACCATAGCTTTATGCTTTTTACGTGGAGCTAGAGAATTATTTTAAGCCACTATTAAATCATATGCTATTAAGTTGTTTGCTCTACAGGATATACTCAGGCACTCCCCAAACACTGTGGGGACGGGGCAATATAAATTCCTGCTATGGTTTCAGCTGCTGAAAATGAAAATGTTTTAACACCAGTCATATAAAATGCCATGCTGTTAGCACCTCACAGTTAGTATTTAGTATCACTTAGATGAAATTCAAGCAGACTTTACAAAATGGTCATTTTTACAAATGCAGCTGGGTGAATGATAAAGAAAGACGGTGCTCTTTTCATCCATGGTTTCAAACCCCCTGGGAATGTGTATCCATGTAAGAAAAAAACAAATGCTGGAGCCTACACCAAACTGCACATGGCTTTTGACTGAAAACCTGTGTTTGGTAGATGCCAAGGATGGAGGTGGCTTGAGTGCTGTTAAAGGGGAACTACAACACATCTGCCTGGCTGCAGTGAAAAGTAACCTGAGGGCTGGTGTTTCCCTCACCCTGGGTTTATTTTGAGAATTCAGAAGGATTTCTTAACTCTTCCCATGCCATTTCTTTTGACTTCTGTAGTGGCTGTCACTGCAGCCCTGATACAGTTTGGCAAGCATGTTCTAAAAAAGACAACAGCAGCCCATTGTAGAAGGAGTGCTGCATTGCCCTTGAGATTTTTATAAATTCCTGCCCCACACCATAAATAATGTATCAGAATACTAAGCCATTTGTTCTTTTCTTCTATCACCCCTTTCTAAGAGACATTATCACCAGAGAGACATCAAGGGCAAATTAGGTTTATGAAGAATAAGCACATTACTGATGGGAGAACGGAGGATTTAATACTGATAATTTCTTTAATGATCAGCTTTAGAACATTTAAATGATGGATGAAAGGGAAATCAAATACATCAGGGACAGATGCTCTCCTGTTTCTGGAATCGTCTGTATCCACTCCAACAGAAATGTAGATCTCTAGTCCTCCAGAGGCAGGGCACAGAGCAACCAGGAGATGCTCCGAGGTCCTTGGAGGTCGCACCCCCTGCACACCAGGTGGGGAATCTGGGAGCTACAGCTGTCTCCTTTCATGTCCTGACAGGGAATGTTTCATCCTCTGAGACAAATTTGCGAAAGAATTTCTGGTTCCCACCTCCGTCTTTTCACTTGCTGTTTTTCCTCAGCTCCCCTTTGCCTTTGATCTCAGTTCTAGAGAACACCAACAACAGTGGGAACTTTCAGAGAAGATGAAAAAGAAAAAACATACAAAATTTGCTTCCTATAGTCAAGTCACATTTAAGGAATGAACTTCAGAATAGGCATTTTACTTACTAAAAATAACAGAGGCTTGCCAGTAATTCTTTGCTGGAATTTTCCCACAAGAGCACTGTAAAAGCTGCTGTTCACCAGTGCTTACCCTTGTGTCTGCTTTGCAGCTACGACTGAGATCTTGTGTTTATGATAAACAGTGCTCTCTTATCTGTAGCTTTCAGTGTTGGAACAAACTGTTTGGGAAGCACAGGAAGATGAAAAATGTTTCATCTGGAGTCCCTGTTTCATGGAGTCCCCTGTCCAGTAAAAAAACTCTTCCCTTTTTATACTATACGGGCAGCATCAGACAGAACTGATGAACAGCAAGTTGAAACAGGAGGATATTAGGGAATGCCTGATTTCGGAGAGGTGAACACTTTAACTACATTTTACTCATCTAGATCCACCTCAGCCCAAGTTTGTGGGGAGGGAATGCTATTAGGATTGGATTCTTGCTTAGTGGTTAACAGGAGAAATGTGGTTTTCACAGGCTAGAGCTAATGGTGTGAAACCTGCTGTGATAACCAGTAGCGACTTGTGGTAATCTCAGCAGAGAAACTGAGCACCGAATTGCTCCCAAACCTCGGCAGCCCCACCAGCTGAGGTCTAAGGTGTGCTGAAAGTGAAGCTACCACAGCCACCACAGATACGTGAATGGCTTAGGCTTTTACGTTGTACTTGGTTGCAGCTATCAACGTTCTGGTGCCTTTTAGGAAAACTTCTATGTATTTTATTTAATTCACCATCCCTAGTCAAACTGCTATGGATTTTAAGTTAACTCTTGCTAGACAGATTTCCCACTATCAAGTGTCATGCATGCTTGGGATAAAATGCTTGAAACTAACATTGGCTTTAGCCCATTGCTCCCTCTGCCGAACTGAGCTGGGATGACAGATGGGGAAAGCCCTCATCAAACGACACAGATGTGAAGAACTCATTATCTTTTCTCAAGGAAGGGCAGTTGAGAAATAGAAAGTTCATGAGTATTAGATGAATTGCCAGGCTGTTCATTCCAATTGAATTCCTCCAGAAATTAATTTAATCCTGTTTCTCTCAACAGATCATGAAATGGCATGGCGTAATGGGGATCATTTAATGGAAATTGTGAGAGTAATTTCTTAGCATCATCACCTGGCATTCAGTGAGGCTATTACTCTCATGAGAAAAAAATCATATCTCATAACAGCCTGAAAATGTGCTTTCACTTATACTGTCCAGTGCACATTTTATATGATAGGGCAACTCTTGTCACATTGGAAACATCTCTTGCAAATGGAAGATCTTTTAATACTGCAAAATAAAAAAAGACAGCCCTTACACAGAAATGACGTTTGGTCAAATTTATTGTTTTGTATGCAACAGATTGATGCTGTACAAAAATTAGCCAAAATATTAGTTTTATGAAGGTGAGCATTACCTAAAAAATCTGCATGCTCTACCATAGACAGAACACATCAGACTTGTGACATGGACAGTCATGGACAGTGAGATCGAGTGCACCCTCAGCAAGTTTGCCGATGACACCAAGCTGTGTGGCATGGTTGACACACTGGAGAGAAGTGATGCCATCCAGAAACACCGGTACAGGCTTGAGAGGTGGGTCTGTACAAACCTCATGAAGTTCAACCAGGCCAAGTGCAAGGTCCTGCACCTGGGTCATGGAAATCCCAGGCACAAATACAGGTTGGGCAAAGAATGGCTTGAGAGCAGCTCTGAGGAGAAGGACTTAGGAGTGCTGGTGGACGAGAAGCTCAACATGAACAGGCAATGTGCACTTGCAGCCCAGAAAGACAACCACTTCCTGGGCTGCATCAAAAGAAGCGTGGCCAGCAGACTGAGGGAGATGATTCTACTCTGCTCTGGTGAGACCCCACCTGGAGTACTGTGTCCAGCTCTGGAGCCCTCAGCACAAGGACAAGGACCTGTTGGAATGGGTCCAGCAGAGAGCCACGAAGATGATCAGAAGGCTGGAGCACCTCTGCTATGAGGACAGGCTGAGAGAGTTGGGGTTGTTCAGCCTGGAGAAGAGAAGGGTCCGAGGAGAACTTAGAGTAGCCTTCCAGTACCTAAAGGGGACCTACAGGAAGGGTGAGGAGGGACTCCTTGTCAGGGATTGTAATGATAGGACCTGGGGTAACAGCCTCCCGTTGAGAGAGGGTAGATTTAGACTGGATATCAGGAAGAAATTCTTTACTGTAAGGGTAGTGAGGCACTGGAACAGGTTGCCCAGAGAAGCTGTCAATGCCCCATCCCTGGAAGCGTTCAAAGCCAGGCTGGATGGGGCTTTGGGCAGCCTGGTCTAGTGGGAGGTGTCCCTGCCCATGGCAGGGGGGTTGGAATTAGATGATCTTTAAGGTCCCTTCCAACCCCAACCATTCTGTGTGATTCTGTGATTCTGTGACTGTACTTCTGCTAATGAAAGCAAGAGAAAGCGTGTTTTATTAAAATGAAACATTTTTATCGGACTCATAAATCAGACTGCTGTCTGAAAAGTGCTTTTTTTTAGCCTAATATCTTTCCAAGATCCATTTTAACACTAAAAAGCTCCAAAACAATTAAATCTTCTAAAATTTACCATCAGTAATACAAATACCGGCCCTTTTTGATCTAGGTTGCAGAAGCCATTTAGAAATTACATTAGTTTCCTAAAGTCTCACTGTTAGCATCAGTATCAACTTTAAAAGATGTGCACTGGATGCCCTGACTTTTTTTGGATAAAGTGGGATTTCGAACTCATTGTCCTGGTCTAATTTAAACTCAGTTATGTTTTCCTTAAAGTTCCAAAATCCTCATAACATTTTCAAAATGTTATCTATGGTAGAAGTGTTAATTCATATTCTAGGTTGGTTTCATTACATTTGGGTGGTGGTTTCCGTATCCGTATCTTGTGTGCTCTTATTTAGAGGAGTAAGAAAAAGATTGAGACTCCTTGTAGCCATGATCACTTTCTAGAGGACTAAGGTGTTTAATTGTGAAAATTGCCCCAAGATACTTGGAAATAATGTGTGAAAGAATTGCAAAATATTAATTTTGGTCAAAAGAACGCACACACATTTCAAGCAAAGGAAGTAAATAAATCACAGAAACACAATCACTTTAAGGAGTTAGTGAGGCCTCCAATAAGGAGGTAACTTACTACCTGTTTCAATTCTTCTTCCTAAAGAAAAAGAGGATCAGCAAGATCAGCACATGAGATTAGCCAGGATGTAAGTGAAGAACAGAAAACAAAGCAAAATTTGGAGTACAGGGTTAAAGGTACAGTTGAGATAGTTGAAGGTTTTTCACCAGGTTATGGTCCCACCTCTGCACACGTGGAAACACCAGAACAGTGCAAAGCGTGCAGAAAGCTACTATCGTTTCCTACCCAAAATTTTCTTTGTCCAGGCAGTGCAATGACAGCAGACAGCTCTGACTACTAGTTGTAGCACTGCAGCATTTCATAGGTAGAACGAAAAGTATTCCATCTACTTCCAGCTCCCAAAAATCTGCTGGCAACTGCTGCTTAGGTGCCACCAATTCCTGCACTGTGGCTGTGCCTGAGGAGATGCAAATGACATGAAGGGTCAAACACATCCTTTGATGTGAATGTATATTGCTAACTGGATTTCAGTGAAATTCCTTCTGCTTTTATCAGCGCCACATTTGACATGAGTTGCACTGAATTTCCATGCACTCATTTTATCTGGCATGGCCAGCAATAAAACACACTCTTATGCTATTCAAAGTACTTTCTTCCAAGGTGAACTTCTGCCATCATCTGTCCTGAGGCACATCAGGTAAAATAGGGCTGGACTCTGCAAAGACGGACACCTTTTCCATCTTACCCTAGTCTGTCTTAAAAATGCACATGCTTTTTGACATCTTCATTTTTAACTGAGATCCTTTATTGAGATGTGTTTCATCTGGTTAACAAGGGCTTGTTTCCATATTTATGATAACGATCAAGTGTTGGGGAAGCACCTCTAAAATCAGAGAGTTGGATGTGGTTGTTCAATGGCATGTCTAACAGAACAGCAACCGAATGGGCAAAATTAAATGAAGTAGCAAAAGCATTTCTGGACTGTCAGCTGGAGTAGGTAGTAGCGTACAGTGCCGAGTTGTTTTTCTCACAGTTATTAGTTAATTATTAGTTAACTCATTTTACATGTNTTTTTTTTTTTTTTGGTATTTGATGTCCTCAACAGAGACAACTTGAAAAACACCTGAAACTGCACCAAAAAATATTTTGTGTTTGGACATTGTTAAACGGCTGATCCAGAGATTACTAGCCTGAAATCCAGAGATGCGGCCAAATCCTTCTACTAAAGAGCAAACCAGGACTGTTTTGCATCACGCTACAGTATTTTTTAAAGGACTGTATTAGTTTTTCAATAGCTCAGAGCCTGTCTCTGATGCTCCACTTAACAGTAGGTGACAATGATGATGCAGTGTTGCTACAGGAACAATATAATCTGAGCATCATTCGAAACCCCTAAATGGAAAGACTGAGGCAAAAAATAGAAAGGGAAGGAAACAAAACCAATTTTTATGGATAGAAATAGTGAAGTTCTGCAGATTTCTGTGGGTGGTCCTGTCTCCTTCCTCTCCTCTCTCTTGCTTTACTCTGCTTGTTCTCCTTGGTGGTACCTGGTGGAGCTCCTTACCTTCAGCAGTTTCATGAGGCCTTCTAACTGAACCATAAGCTCCCTTCGGCTTTCCTGGAGAGCAGACATCCTCTGTTCCAGCTCATCCTTCCGCTGTCTGAGAAACAAGCAGATCTGATCAGAGCTTACCCCTCACAGTGCCAGCAGCTTTTAACGGCATCGTTTCCCCAGCCCGACTATGAGGTATATGCCTACAGACCACAGGAAAGCAAACACGCTGCATGAATTCAGTACAGTGCTTAGAAATGGGGCTACATGAAAGCTAGGGAGTTCCCTCATACTGAGAATATTCATGGGACAGAATACAGTGATTAGGAAAAAGACAGACACTGACAGAGACCCTGCTCCAACAAACAAATGAGGTTCAAACAAATTTGTGTTATATTTCCTTGTGGGAATGCCGAGCAGTTTTTGTCTTTGGATCCCTCTAGTCAATAACCTCAACTAGCCGTCAGGAGAAATTAAAGCCATGCCCTGAAGGACAGGAAATTAACAGCAGGGGCACTGAAGAAAGTGAGATATGAGAGAAGCTACGAGAGTTCCGAAATTCAGCCAGAAAACCACAGCGATCTGCTTCTGTTGCTATTTTTTTCTGGAAGCAAGAGTAAGACTATCACATAGTGGCGATATAACTGCTTGAAAATAGCCCTTTGGAGTCAGAGTCCAGTGCTGGTCCTATGGTGGTGTGAACACTGAGCCACTCCAAGTGTGACAGCCAGTTTGTGCCCACATAAATGGGAAGAGCTTTGATTCTGCACAGCTCCGCTGCACAGGACGGGGGTTCAACCACTAAATTGAGTGAGAGCCCCCTACACAAACAGAAAATAAAATTGTTGCCTCCTGGAAGCGGTGATGTAATTAACAACATTACTGTTGAAAAATATACATATTGGGTATATTTTATACACTACTGTGTTGCAAATAACATAAAACCACTATGTCATTAGCCCTGTATTACCTACAAAATATGACAATGTAATCCTAAATGGAAAAGCACCAGAACCAGTAAGACTAATTACATTTCCTATATTTTAGGAAATATGAAACCCTGATTTTGAGCCTTTTCTGTAAGTGAGCAGTTACTGATAAAAGCAACACTGATTTCTACAGGATGGCTCATGCGTGCTATCTCTCACCTATATAATAGGATCATATAGTAACACTGCCAGGTTGCATTTACTCTTCTGGAGGATTAATCTACTTTCTGCTACAAATTGCCTGGCTATTCTTTTCTAGGCATGTAACTGTTGGAAATGCTATGACCTGTACAAAGGCAACTGAGTTTAAGAAATTGCTAATAAAAAATAAGATACCCTGTCCATGTAATTCCAAGTGGCAGGTCCTAGCACAGACCTCTGCTGGGTTTTAGATCCATTCACTGGGGAGAGAGGATCTAAGCAGCATGCAACGCACAGATCGCTCCTCCGACTTTTTTCTCCCGCTGTACTCCAAAGCAAGTTCTCGGAAGTAATGGGCTTTCCAACCTGCCTCCAAGACAGCACTGGTGATGTGAAGGAACTCTGTGTTCAGAACCTCATATTTCAGTGAGTCTGCAGCACTACAGCAGATAGTGAAAGATGCTGGGACAGGTACCCACAAAGTAATTTACAGATTCCAGCATTTCTTACTATTATATGAACTAAACTGCCCTACTGCCCTAATTGTTTCAAGCCCCCAAAATCTGTGAGGTAACAGTTGTAAATCAGTGCTGCTGTTCCGAGTCCGGCTGTTTTACACATGGTAAGAACAGCCTCATGACATCCTAAATGTCTAGGAATTTGAGGCAGTGTCGAAGTTCCACAGTAAATCAAAAGCCAATCTCTTGCCTTTCAAATGGTGAACGTTTTAGAAGGTATGCAAAGCAGTACAGACCCATAGATTAAACATTATTTTCTGACTCTGACACTGCATATTAAATCAGAAAAGATACCATAATTGAGGAACTCAGCATCACTGCCCTAGGGACATCCCATGTCAGGAAATTCAAATAAGGATATTATGTGTTTAATATGTGTAGCAAAATTGAAAAGAGGGAAAAATTAAGTAGTCAGTCTGCTAACACTGCACAATAATTTGAATTTTTTTTAAGGATAATTAATTTTATTTGTCAACTACATAGAAAGCTAATCTAAACCTGCTTAAAATAGACTTTAGGCTTGACGCACAGGAGCTGTATTATTGGTATATTTTATGCAGTGTACATGTTTTCATCACAGTCAGTTTTGTATGTCTCACAGAATGTCACTTGCCTGTAGATATCTAGAAGTAATTATATACTAAAATCACTCACAGAAATGAAGAAGCTAATTTGTCTTCAGATTGGAAAGCAAATGTAATTATTTGTGAAACAAAAATATTTTAGTGTGGAAAACTCCATGATAAGACCATACAGTATTTGTAAACTAAAAATTTAGCACAATTTCTATGGTAATTTCCTTTGGTCATGAATCAGACCACTAAAATATTACTTGCATGATGAGCGGCTAAGTGGCCAAAAATATTCTTCAGTCTTCTCATGAGAGAACTGCTCTACAGTGGGAGGGATAAAATTTAATTTAGCATTGTTTCACTAGAAAGAAACTGTTTACACTCTATTCACATGAAGTGGACCGAATATTTCTTATTGGATTCTCTGTCTGGCTCTCACAACACAAACTTCAGGACCTGCAGGCAGCCTACGGATCTGAGCCAATGCCAATTGTTCTTCTTCAATGCGATACACATGGCAATTAGTAAATCCATGTAGAGTATCCTAATTAACTTGCAGACACATCCATATCAATGTTTTTAGCTTGGTGGGATAATTGGAGAAATGACCCTCTAAATCTTCAGCTGCTGCAGAGGACAGGCAGGAGTTGGCGGGGCTCAT
>VXBH01003552.1:3075-13306 GCA_013400035.1 Rynchops niger | reverse complement strand
AAACATTCCCTAACGTACAAAGCCACACCCCCGCCTTTCCTTCCTTGCCTGTCCCTTCTGAAGAGCTTACAGCCATTCATCACAGCATTCCAGTCGTGACAGTCATCCCACCACCCTTCCGTGATGGCAACTACATCATAGGTGTCCTGCTGCACAATGGCTTCCAGCTCGTCCTGTTTGTTGCCCATGCTAACATGCATTCATGTAAATGCACTTGAGCTGGATCATTGTAGCAGAGCCCATGTCATGTAGAGATCAAAACCGAAACCGATGTCAGTCTTGGACATGGTCCCAGAGCCATGAGCCATGCCTGCTGGAGGAAGCTCGTGCATCCTATTGATTTCCATGGTCATTCATTGAATGGCAGCTGCTTCGCTGGCTCTTCTTTCACTTTCGAAGCACCGGCTCCAGATGTTCCGCTCACCTAAGCATGCGCAGAAGTTCACCCAAGACTTGGATGTTGGATGTAACAGCAAAGGTTGGTGCGGACCTTGGACCAGGAACCTCCAGCGATGCCTTCCAGCCTCACCTGTTTTCCACGCATCCCACAGTACGTTGGGGAGAGGCAGCGTTGCTGCTGGAAGGTTTGGTCCATCCAAAGCGGTGCCTCCTCCAGCTCCGATGGTCCAGACCAGTGGCCCAAACAGGAGGACAAGACAAAGCAGCGAGGAGAGGATGCGGAAGTTAAGTTGTTAGATACCTGCTGGTTTCCAGCTGACTGCTAAAAACCCTTTTGCCATCCAGCTGAGCGATGGCAGCTGCCACCTTGCCGTCACCCTTTGCCTCTAGAGCACGGCAATACTGGTGGCCCACGAGCCCTTGTTGCTGCAGAGATGGATTTCACCCCAACCCGGCTCCCCTCTGTCCCCACTGTCCTCTCCACCATCGCAGCTCCTGACAAAAAAATCAACGCCTGTGTGCGCATTATTTTATATACAATATATACACATTTATACATAAACCAGCCTCAATATCAAGCGGCCTGTTCTGGAGCAAGGGAGGAACAAGTAGGAAAAAAAAAAGCTTATGAGAGACAGAGATGGGAAAACCTGCAAAGGAAAATAACCTAGGTTGTGCCTTCAGTCTTTGGTAGTGTCTATAGCGAAATCGCTCCTGCTTGTGGTCCCCTGCGAGTGGCCGCACCTGGCAGGCACCTGGGGTCGGTGCCGAAAGTGCATCCGAAGGATCCCTGAGCTGCGTACGAGGGCCAACAACCCCTGCAACCGCGGTGGAAAGACGCCGGCACCGTTTGCTGCTGTTGCAGGTTCACCGGCGAAACGGCTGAAAGACAGCAGGAAGGGGGTAAGGACGAGCAGCGCCGCTTTCTGGGTTTTGGGGCAATTTTAGTGCAAAGCAGCTCTAGGGAAGGGGCTGGCGTTCGGCTGGCCCAACTCTGGCCCTGCTCCCGACCAGGGAAGGGGCGCTACTTGGGTCAGGGCAGCCCAGCTTCGCCCCCAGCACCCAAACCCCCTTCCCTGCCCCTCAAACACCCTCTGCTGGGGCAGGCAGCCCCCCGCTCGCTCCCTGCCACCCACCAGCACCCACAGGACTACCCTCCTCCCGAATTCTGACTCCCAAAACAGAACACCCGCCACCTCCACGCCACCCTGGGGGGCTTGTGGGCTCACCCACCCCCCGTTCAGCTGCCTGATGGGACACCCGTGCACCTTTGGGTGGTGCTGGAGCAGTCTCACCCACAAGAGTCACTTGTTCAGGCTGGGAAGAGCGGCTGCATGTCCCTGGGACGAGCATGTTCCGTGCGGAGGGCAGCTGGGGACCAGGATGGGCTCTGCCACATGCTGCCACCGCTCAGGGAAGCATCCGACTTCCCGTCCAAGCTCTGAGCATCCCCTGGGATGGCGGGTTCACGGAGTTGCCCAGCGGTGGGTGCTCAGCAACATCTCTTCATTCTCAGCAGTGGTAGCCACCATGGTGATGGCTGTCACTGTGTACTCCTGCTCTGCATGCCTGCGGAGGGGAGAGGAGCATCACCAGCACCTGAAGACTTTTCCCCAGCTTTCAGGAAAGCACAGAGGCTGAGCACAACTCATCACCGGGGTGGAAGGACCTCGCGGGGTTTGGCACACTTACGTTTTCATCCTCCAGCAGCAGCAGGCGGCCACGACAGCAGCGACCACCAGCACCACGAGCCCTGCGGGAGAGATGCGGCGGAGGATGAGCATCTTCCCATGCACGACCCAACTCAAGCAAAATGTCTCCACAAAGAGACAAAAACGCTTTGTGCGCGTTCACAAGGTGCCCTCCCCACCCCGGGAAGAAATATGGGTGCTCCATCCTTCCTCCTTCAGAGGTATCGCCCTTGGCATAAACTTCCCTCAGCCCCAAGGAGGGCTTTTAGGCTAAAAAATGGAGAAAATAAGCCTCTGCTTGCCAAAATAAGCTTTTTTGTGCGGCTTACCAATGGAAGAGGCCAGGGTCTGGACGGAAACTGGAAAAGAAGAGAGAAACTGAGATTTTTTAGCTGCAAAGCCAGGAAAGAAAGGGATGCTGGGGGACCCTCACTAAAAAGGGGATGGGAGATGAGGACAAAGTGCATTGAAAAAGTAAAAGAGACTTCGCTGGTTGAAACCAGTCCCGTTGGTGGGTTATCTCCCCCGGGGAGGCAGCCTGACCTGCGGCGTGGTCCGTGGGGGCGGTGGGCAGCAGGGTTGTCCCCAGAAATGTCCCCTGGGCTGTCCCCTCTCCAGGTGTGGATGTCTCCAGTGGTGGGGACATCTCCGGCAGCATGGATGTCTCCGGTGACGGCCCATCAGGTACGGGTGGCACGGGTGACTGGCCAGCAGCTCCTGGCAGCGCAGGCATTGCTGCTGGAAAGGGTCTGGAGGTTGGGCTGGCGTCATTGGTTCCTGCTGGGGAAAATGGTGTAAAAGCTTTTAATTTAAAGCTACTCCAGGTAGCGCCGTTATTTCAGTGCTCAGCTTTGTGCCTGCTTCGGGCAGGTCTCGGTGGGGACCGTACAGCCCATCTGGCAGCTACGAAATGGCATAATTTCAGGCAGTTGAATTAATTCGATCACGTAATCGAAATATTTTGCTTTCCACACCACAGGGGTTGTGGTTTTGCAGTGACCACGCTCACGGCAGCCCCAAACCAACCCCCGTGGGCTGCGTTTGCCCCTTCCTCACCGCTCTGGGTCATCCTCTCGGTGTGTGGCGCGGTCGGGAGCTCAGGGCTGGGAGTTAGTGGAGGTACAGCTGGGTCCCCTTCGAGAAGGCACAACAAGGAGACACTGTCAACGGCAGCGCCCACACCACCCAACATCCTCCTCCGCCATGCTGGTGACGGAGGTGTCCCCCCTCCCTGGTCCCCATCGTGTCTCAGCTGCTGAGCGAGGGCTTACGGATGCATTGCAGCGTGGTGTGGGTCCAGTCGGGCTCGGTGAAGCCGTTGCGGAGGATGCACTGGATGAGGCTGGAGGTACCGGCTTTGCGCTTGTAGCCCGGGTTGCAGGTGTAGCGCAGGCGGGTGTTGAGCAGTGTGTTGTTGCCCACATCGATGTGCGCGTTGGCTACGTCCTTGGGGTGGCTGCATCGCATTGGTGCTGGGGGGAGAAAAGAAAAAAAAGAGATGGTGATCACAAGAGGGAGGTTGGGCACCCTCCAGACTCGGCTCGCTGTGGTGAACGGCACCCAGTGGGGTCGAATCCTGCCAAGGGGTGGGAGTGGGCTATCGGTGCTGCCCCGGGGCTAGGAGAGCCTCATCCAGCCTGCAAAGAGACAGCGGTGAGGTGGCTGTGCTTGTGCACAGGGGCTGGAGAAGGGGAAAGCTGCATTTCTGGCATGTTTGTGGTCACTTGTAGTAGATCTTCCAGTCACCAAAGCCTTTTTGCAGAATTTCATCTCCCTGCCAGCGACCATCCCAGCCCAGCCACCAGCTGCATCCTGCCACCAGCTGCTGCCTTTTGGCTGCACTTGCTGCCCCCTTTTTTCTCTGCTCATTTTGCAGCTGGATATGAAAAATTCCAGATGCTGCGTGAGTCCTCCAGCCACTTCCCGGGGTTTTTTTCCCACTGGAGGCTACAGCCAGCAGCCCTGGAGGCAGCTGAAGATTAAGCATCACATGGCGGGGCAACGGGGCGGTGACAAGCTATGAGCTATGGCTTTACTTATCCCCAGAAGGGCTCATGCTTCCCTTTTGGCCCTAATTTGAGGTTGGTTTCACAAGAGGATGTCACAATTTCACTTCTTTTCTCTGCTGCAATGGAGAAAGTTTCTTGGTTGCCCCAAGACTGTGCCTGCGCTTGGCACACTCCTGCCGCAGTGTGGAAACGGCTCACCCGCGACCTCTGTGGCCAGCTCCTGTGCCCCCAGGCGAGACGTGATGCTCCAGCACTGGGATGGAGTGATGCATGGCAGGGATAAATCCAGGCTGGAGTGGTCCCCAGCTGGGATGGAGCGATACGTGGCCGGGATGTGATGCACGGCCATGATGGAGCAATGCATGGCCAGGTTGTCAGACATGGCCAGGATGTCATGCATGGCCAGGATGGAGTGATGCATGGCTGGGATGGAGCGATGCGTGGCCAGGACGGAGCGATGCGAGGCCACGATGTGATGCGCAACCAGGATGGAGCGATGCATGGCAAGGATGGAGCAACGTGTGGCCATGACATGACGCACAGCCAGGATGGAGTGATGCATGGCCAGGATGGAGTGACGTGTGGCCATGATGTGATGCACGACCAGGATGGAGCAATGCGTGGCCAGGATGGAGTGATGCGTGGCCAAGATGGAGCGATGCATGGCCAGGATGGAGCCATGCGTGGCCAGGATGGAGCGACGCCTGGCCACGATGTGATGCACGGCCGGGATGTGATGCGCAGCATGGATGAACTGATTCCTGGCACGGATGAAGCAATGCCAAGCTGGGATGAAGTGACACCCCGCTGCGATGGAGCAGTGCCCAGCTGGGATGATGCACATTTGGAATGGAGGGATGCACAGCCGGGCGGGGAGCGGGATGGGAGCACAGTGGGGATGGGAGGGCAATGGCAGTGGGGACAGGAGAACAACAGGGATGGGAATGCACTGGTGGTGGGGACAGGAGAGTGATGGTAGCGGAGACGGGAGCACAGTGGCAGCGGGGACAGGAACACGACGTGCTCCCTCAGGCACCCAAAACACCTGGAGATAAAAATCTCCCTCATCCTAAAAACCTCCTACCCCAATTTGCTATGTATCCCCAGAAAACCTTGGGGGTTTCTGCTCCATTTCAGCGCTCAGCTGGGTCCCTTCCGCGTCCCCCAGTGCTGGGACACCCCTAAGAGCTGCAGCCGCCATGCCCGGAGAGCAGGACTGATGCAGCAGCCACATGTGTGCTGAGCGCACCAGTCCTCAGCCTCCGCTCAAGGCGGCAGCGAAATTTCTGGGAGCGTCTCGAGGAAACGGCAAGGGCTGTTTCACAATGCCCTCACGCATCGCTAGACATGAAGCCATGCCATAAAATGAAGGAAAAGCCTTTCCAGTGCCAATACAACCCCCAGCCACGTCTGCAAAAGCAGCGCAGCGGGAAATCCAGCTGGAAGCATCAAAAATATCCTGGAATAACAGGGACCTGCGAGTCCTGCTTATGCCTTTCAGCTTTTAAGCCTGATCTCATCATCCTAGTGCCACCAAAGCACTTTTTTTCCGGTTGATTTGACCGTAAAATAATCTCCTCTTCCAAAAAATGCTCAAGTCCTTCGATGGCAAGACCCCAGTGTCTGCGACTCTGGCATCTCGTGCCATCTCTGCATGTGTTTCAGTTCATTTGATGAGACAAAACACGTGCTAAGGGGGAAAAGAAAGAGGAGGAAATCTTTGGGGATTCAGGTTTCTAGTGCTGCTACAGTCCTGGCGATGCGAGCCCAAGATTTAGGCTTTCTTTTATACCTCGGCAGTGAATTGGAAATGGTGTAAAATGTGGATGAACAGGCAGAGCCGTGACTGTGAGAAAGCTCTTGCTTCCAAGCAAGGAGATCTTCGGTAAATACAAGCCTCTCCCTCTCTCACTTGCTTTTTTATTGAAGCGGATTGATGAAATTCCCTGGATCTGGGCACCACTGGGGCCTTGCACGCAGAAAAAAACAACATCAGTCTTCTGTTTTCCTGTTTAATTCAAGGGAAAACTCACAAGACTCTCCCAGGACGGCCAAAAGCATTTTTCCGCTTGTCTCCGCTCCCTCGGAGCTTTTCAGGTCATATTTTCCCACTGATGTGTCAGCCCAAGTGCTCAAAGGCTCATCGCATCGTTAGCCAACCTCCCAAACGAGCTGTGGTGCCGGGTACCAGCCTTCCTGGGAAAATACTTCCGGCTGCCTTATTTCCATCCAAATTCCCTGCATCCCGCTGACATTAAATTTCCAGGTTGAAACACATGCACGATAGTCATGTTTTTGTGAGGTTTTTTGTATTTGCATGGTTAATTCAATGTTTTCATTTTGCTTTTTGGCTTTCTCCGCCAGTGATCTCACATAATGCCGATGAGGAGGAAGCTCATCCCGGCACGTCGGGAAGCAACCCAGCCAGGCGCTGGGCACGTGGCCAGGATGAGTCCCAGGGACGGAGATCCTTCAGTGTGCTGTCATCCCACGTCGTGGAGATGTTCCCCTCCGGCTTTACGGGGCTGCAGGGGGATGCGCAACCACAACTAGACACCGGAGAATCCACGCCGGGAAAACCTGATTGTTTTTCCTAGAAAATTATCAGCCAAAGGGCCAGAGTGGCACTCATTTTCTGCTAATGGTTTAAAAAGAGAAAATTTGGAGAGAAAGGAGACATTTCAGAAGTCTGTGTCCAAGACTGGAGAATTCACAAGAAATGCCAAGAATCACAGAAATAAATGAAACTTTTTCACATTTTTAACTGAAAAACATTTACAATCGATCAGCTGTGCTGGGGATGGAAAGTGGGAGCGGACGTGATGCCCGGTGCGAGCACCGCAGGATGCATCGCTGCGGCTGGTGCAGAGGGGCTGCGGCACCTCCCGAATTATCCGTCGTTTGAATTGAAAGCAATGAATATTACTGCTGTTCTCTACACGTTTTCCGCCCCAAACGATGGCCCTGATTGCATCGCTGCTACCAGGAACATCTCCTGCTGGTCTGGGATGGGGCCATCGGAGGTTGGAGGGTATTGCCTTCATGGAAAGCTATTTTTAGCCTGTTCCTGAATGTGGCTGGCGTTGTCGCTCTTAGTTTTGCTGCTGGCGTCATTTTACAGCCCTCACTGCACCTATCAGCTGTTTAGAAATAAGAATAATTTCATTTTCTAGGGCACTGCAGCTTCAGCAGCAGACAGGAGTGTGGTGGGTTGACCTTGGCTGGACGCCACGTGCCCACCATGCCACTATCATTCCCTTCCTCAGCAGGGCAGGGAGGGGAGGAGAAAATAAGATGGAAAAAACCCTCGTGGGTCAAGATAAAGGCAGTNTCTGCTAATGGTTTAAAAAGAGAAAATTTGGAGAGAAAGGAGACATTTCAGAAGTCTGTGTCCAAGACTGGAGAATTCACAAGAAATGCCAAGAATCACAGAAATAAATGAAACTTTTTCACATTTTTAACTGAAAAACATTTACAATCGATCAGCTGTGCTGGGGATGGAAAGTGGGAGCGGACGTGATGCCCGGTGTGAGCACCGCAGGATGCATCGCTGCGGCTGGTGCAGCGGGGCTGCGGCACCTCCCGAATTATCCGTCGTTTGAATTGAAAGCAATGAATATTACTGCTGTTCTCTACACGTTTTCCGCCCCAAACGATGGCCCTGATTGCATCGCTGCTACCAGGAACATCTCCTGCTGGTCTGGGATGGGGCCATCGGAGGTTGGAGGGTATTGCCTTCATGGAAAGCTATTTTTAGCCTGTTCCTGAATGTGGCTGGCGTTGTCGCTCTTAGTTTTGCTGCTGGCGTCATTTTACAGCCCTCACTGCACCTATCAGCTGTTTAGAAATAAGAATAATTTCATTTTCTAGGGCACTGCAGCTTCAGCAGCAGACAGGAGTGTGGTGGGTTGACCTTGGCTGGACGCCACGTGCCCACCATGCCACTATCATTCCCTTCCTCAGCAGGGCAGGGAGGGGAGGAGAAAATAAGATGGAAAAAACCCTCGTGGGTCAAGATAAAGGCAGTTTAATAAAGCAAAAGCAAAGGCCTTGTGCATAAACAGAGGAAACCAAAAGATTTATTCTCTACTTCCCATCAGCAGGTGATGTCCAGCCACTTCCCAGAAAGCTGGTCTTCGGTATGCGTAGAAGTTGCTCCAGATGACAAATGTCATAAGAACGAATGTCCCCTTTTCCTCCTCCTTTCTCTTAGGTTTTATTGCTGAGCAGACGTCACGTGGTATGGAATATCCGTTCGGTCAGGTTGGGTGACCCGTCCTGGCTGTGTCCCCTCCCACGATCTTGCCCACCTCAACCTTCTGGCAAGGCGGGGGGGATGTTGGAGAGACAACCGTGATGCCACCAATGCCCAGCGTGATGCCACCAACGCCCAGCAAAGCACTCTGAGGGAAAATTAACTTCATCCCAGCTGGACCCAACACAAGGAGCCAGGAGAACGGACAGCACTAGAGCTGTCCCCTCCCGCCTTTGCAGTCCCTTCCAGACATATTTCTTGCACTTCCACACAAATCTTTCACAATTCTGATGTTTTGAGTTAATTAAATACTTCCTAATCGTCTTGCCGCTGCAGCCAGCAGCTCCCCGGGGCCATCAGCATCACCGGCTCCTCTGCTGTCTGCGCTGAGCCGTGACTTGACGGTGATTTTTTCCCCCGAAGTTGCTTTTGGAGAGGTGAGACGTGATGTGATATTCCCAGTCCAGCAGCGATGCTCGGCTGTGGACAACTGCCAGTCCCACGGAAAATCCACGGACTCCACCCGGGGTGAAATCCCGCGGCGATGCAGCTCCCGTGGGTCCGTCTCACCGACCTTAACAATCCCCCCCAGCCTCCCCTGGACGCTGGTGGGGAGGTGGCGTGGGAACCCGGGGAGGGAGGTGGGCACCCGGGGGGGAGTCGGGGGGGAGAGTGCAAGGGGAACGCGAGGTGCCCGGGGTGCAGCGTGGGTGCCCCGGGGGGGTACACGGGGCACCCGAAGAGCGGTGTGGGCTAGCAGGGAGCAGCGTGGGAGCCCCGGGCACGCCGAGGAGTAGCGTGGGCACCTCGGGAAGCAGAGCGAGCACCCCGGGGAAGGCGAGGGGCTCTGCCGGCGGCGGACCGGGAAGCCCGGGGAAGCCCCGCTTACCGGTGTCGGCGGCGGTCCAGGGCAGCAGGAGGGCGAAGGTACCGCACAGCAGCGGCAGCAGCGGCCGGGCCATGGGAGAGAGGCGGCGGAACCGGGGCCAGGCCGGGCCGGGGGGCTCAGGGCTCCCGCGGGGGCTCCGCGGCGCTGCCCCGCCGCCCGGCGTGGCCTGACCCGCCTTCTCCTTTCGGTTTCGCTTTCGACCCCGGGGCCACCTGGAGGGACGCACCGCCCTGTCGGGACGGGGAGCCCGCGGGGAGGGAGGGGATGCAGTGCTGGGGAAGAGTGGGGGGACAGCCATGTCCCCGGGGGCTAATTCGGTACCCAAGGGGGGGACGCAACACCCGGGCGGATGCAATACCTGGGAGGGGATCACAGAATCACAGAATGGTTAGAGCTGGAGGGGACCTTAAAGATCATCCAGTTCCACTCCCTGGGCAGGGACACCTCCCACCAGCCCAGGTGGCTCCAAGCCCCGTCCAACCTGGCCTTGAACCCCTCCAGGGATGGGGCAGCCACAGCTTCTCTGGGCAACCTGGGCCAGGGGCTCACCACCCCCACAGCAAAGAATTTCTTTCCAATATCTCATCTAAATCTTTCAGTTTGAAGCCATTACNGGCTCGTGTTGAGCTTTTCACCCACCAACACCCCCAGGTCCTTCTCCTCAGGGCTGCTCTCCAGCCATTCTCCGCCCAGCCTGGATTTGTGCTTGGCATTGCCCCAACCCATGTGCAGGACCTTGCACTTGGCCTGATTTAATTTCATGAAGTTCGCACAGGCGCACCTCTCCAGCCCATCCTGGTCCCAGCCCTCTGGATGGCATCCCTTCCCTCCAGCCCGCTGACTGAATCTAGTTGGAGGTCAGTAACAAGCGGTGTTCTCCAGGGGTCAGTTCTGGGCCCAGTCCTGTTCAATGTACTCATCAATGACCTGGATGAAGGGACAGAGTGTACCCTCAGCAAGTTTGCTGATGACACAAAGCTGGGGGGGG
>VXBH01003550.1:73974-84661 GCA_013400035.1 Rynchops niger | reverse complement strand
TGCTGAGGGACATGGTTTATTGGGGGGGCTTACACTGGTTTGATATTGATAGTGCAAGTGACTCTAGCCTTTATTATGCTCAGTAGTTTGTTATTACTGAATTTCCTCTGGCCAAAACCACTGTCTGATTTGTTTGAAAGCTGTAGAGAGCTTGTGTCTAAATGGCTATCCTAAAGTAGTGTCCTGGTTCCGGCGGGGACAGGGTTAATTTTCCCTGGTATTCCATGCCATGTGAGCCATGCCCACCCGGAGCTGCCTGGGCAGGGGGCAGGAAGTCGCCTCTGGGAGCGGGCTGGGGTGTCGGTGAGGGGCGGGGAGCGGCGGTTCCTTAACCGTCTTTGTATATTTCTCTGTCCGTGTTATTGTTGTTGTTTTTCTTGTTCCCTTTGCTGTTCTGTTAAACTGCCTTTGTCTCAACCCAAGAGTCTTGCCTTTTTTTCTTCCGATTCTTCCCGTATTGGGAAGACCCGCGCGAGCGGCACGTGCTTCTTTGTTGCTGTCTGAGGCCAAACCACGACAAGTAAGGTTTACCCAGCTAATAAAAATGGCCTCTTTTCCTCTTCAGCTTTGAATAAATGCTAGCTGAGAGAGAGAGTTCACCATAATCAAGATAAAGATAGGGACTGCAAGATTTTTAATTGATTTGTCTAGTGTAGATATAATGTTTACCATCATCTGGTATATGATTAGGAAATAGGGTTAATTAAATTTGCATACATCGTAGTCATGTGTCCAGGTTTCAGCTGGGATAGAGTTAATTTTCTTTCTAGTAGCTGCAGTGTTTTGGATTTAGTATGAGAATAATGTTGGTAACACATATTGTTTTAGTTGTGGCAAAGTAATGCTTATATTAAGTCATGGATTTTTTCAGTTTCCCATAGAAGCTGAGAGGGGGCATAGACAGAACAATCTGGCCAACTGAATATTGTATACCATAGATGTCATGCTCAGTGAGGGTTGTCCAGGTGGCAGGAATCTGCAATCGCTATTCGGGACGGGCTGGGCAATCAGTCATCATGTGTTGATCAATTGTATTGCATAACAATTTTGTGTATTCTTTTTACCATTATTATTAATATTTTCTCTTCCATTACTGTTCTATTAAACTGTCTTTTTTCTCAACCCATGAATTGTGGTTTTTTTCTCCCACTTCTCCCTACGGAGTGGGGTGAGGGAATGAGTGAACGGCTGCATGGTCCCAATTGCCGGCTGGGGTTAAACCACGACATCATGTTAATGAAGATGATTGATATTTTCCCCCACCATAGCCAAGCCCACAATTAGTACCCAACTGAGACTTCACATGTAAAATTATGGTAACTTGGCAAACTGTAAAGCACAACTCCTTTAGGTGTTAGCTAAGATCAACATTGTCAGTTGCTGCAGTCTGTTGCCCTTTGAATTGTAGCAATCCGATCATGTTTTTGAGACTGAAATGACTTTGAATAATATTGTTCAGAAGATGTATTTTATTAAAACATTGGGGGTTTTCCAATAAAGAAGATGTGGATATCTAGTTTATTAGATTTACTGAAGTACTGAAAAGCTGATATCAAATTTGTATACAAAAATAGTAAACTCTTTTAAATTTTTCCTTACTATATATCTATTTCCATTTTTTTATGTGTAGATTTAACACAAGTCTCTAAGATAGTTCTCAATTTGGAGATTTTTTTTCGATTTTTCATTATAATTTTACTTCAATTATAATAAATGCTGATACTACAATTCATGGTTTTAGTGACCAAATAATCCCCTAAATGAATAAGAATACATATAACTGAGGAGGGAAAAAATAGATTTATAGCTTATGACCTTAAAATGGATGCTAACAAAAAACTTGTCTATAGTCTTCCACACAAAGGAACATTTATATTTGAAATCATGACAATATGAGTAGTAATCATTAATGAAAATGTAATTATGTCTTTAATGAGAAAGAAGGAAACAGACACAATTGCAGGTATATGTTAATTTCAGTTTGTAGCTCAGATCTTGTAGCACTCACTATTAAAATTCTCCTTTGCTCTCTATGGAAATTGGCATAACTTTACCGGGGCCATGTTGAAGTTGGTATTTTTATGCAAAATTCAAGGATTGCTGCTAGACTCGGGGCGGGGGGCGGGGGGGAACGCAAAAAAGAGGAAAAAAGCAGTAATGGTAACAGTGACAGAAACATATTCATAACAAAAACTAACAAAAAATGGGATATTTTTTTCTACTTCTGTTTTTAAATAGCACCTTAAACTAACCCGCCTTAAACATTTGTTGCCTGCCTAGGAAATAAGAGCTGATATCGATTGTCCACTGAATCGTTAGAATAAAGAGTCAAAAAAGTGCTTGGTTTCATATTAGACTGTGACCTTGATGCCATCAATGAATGCCGAGGGACAGCTATAATTCCCAGGAGGAATCATTTTTCTGTTAAACAGATTTCTTCTGAGCAAATCATGCTGATGCATCCACTGCACAAGTTTGTAAGAAGCTGCGTGGCAACAAAAAAGGTGACAGTCTCTCCATGTGCCCTCTGGATACCTTGTGTCCATAGAAGACAGTGACATCTCAAAAGATCAGGGTGATTCATCACTTTTATGTCCTTTCAAAGCCTTTCACCCAATCTTTATAGGCTTTGGAGCCATGTTTTATGATTAGAACAAATTATAGAAATCAATGATTGCTACTACAGTATAAGAATTAAAGAGATGCTTATAATGAATAGCAATAGTCTTAGTGTTTGGGGGAATAATTGTGATACTATTAATGCATTCTTATTAGTAATGTTAATTCTAATAAATATATTACTTACCTTACATTTTAAAAAAAATAATAATAATGACTCTGGGAACAGTTGCTCTTATTATTGTAGTTCTATCTTACATTGGATTTAGCTAGACCATTGCTTGAATACAAAGATAACAATAAAAAGCTACTTTCAATTCTCTTCTCCCTCTCTTTTTTTCTGCCTTTTTTTCCCCAGAAGATTGAGCTTCTTGGCTGGATACTCCATTTTCTTTAGATTTCCCAGAGGGTCTTATGAATAGACCTAAAGAAGTGTGGTCTGACTGGCATCAGTCGTGAGAGATTCGTATTGTTAATGCCTTGTGGACCTTTGTGGTCGTCCCCATTTGATAGGGTATATTTCATGTCCACAGAATGCATAACAAGATTTTCACACATAATTATTTCCACAACAGGTCTTAATTGTCACAGTACTTAGTAGTAGAATGTCTTATTTTTAGATGACTATAATCCCCAGCACAGCAGGTAAAGACCAAAATTTCCAGTATTGTGTGACAGAAACCTTAAGACACCTATGTTACTTCTAAACAAGTGAATAGCCACATCTTATTTCCTACACAGTAAATAAAAAATGGTCCACATGTACTATCCCTCCTTCTCTTTTTGCCAGCTAAACTTATGTTGTTATGTTAATGTCAAGCAAATACAGCTAGCCTGTAAAAAACTGACCAAGTAATTTTGTTAGTGAAAAGCTAAGCTTACTTACTGTTGGTAAAGCAACTATAATACAGATGGGGATTGCTTACACTGCAGTACAGACCTTCCGTACTGTAAATAAACATGTATATCTACTAAAGAGAAAGGAAGGCAAAGAAACCTGTACTCTGGTAGCATTGTCAGGTAGGGCGTGGAGCTCTCATCACTGCCTCAATGGTTATTTCTCATCTCTAACTCTCAAGGTTTAATTCCCAGATGTTCTTTAGGCACTGATAAACCTAGTAGGAGTGTTTTAAGAACATGTATCACCCCATGTGCTACAACTGAGACAGACAAAGGATTTTATAATCTTAAAATTTATGGGTGCTCTAAAGTGAATACGATCTTCAAGTATTTAGGTGTCAGGAAGGTTTGATGGCCATTTTTATGCTTGCTGGAAGAAACACGGTTGCTTAGGGATTATTCAAGTATAAATTTAAATATCCTTAAAGATAAAAGAACAGATTGGTAAATTTCGTGGATCTGAGTAGCGCCCCAACCATTGAAATTTACTAACTGACATGGCATTTAGGCACACACCTAAATCCTTTTATGCTAACATTTCTGATGCTTGTGTCATTGTGCAAAGGACAAGAGCTGTATCTTCACAAAAATATCAGTCAGGATCTGGTCCCTGTTGAGATTTCTTTTTCAAAAAGCCTATTCATGCCATTTTGATTCATGCAGAATACTACTTTGCAAGCATTTCCATTAAAAACAGCAAGACTACTTGTTTGTTTAAAAATACATTTGATTCTTGGCTTGCAAATTGCCATGAGCTGCTCAGCAAGACACATCACAGGAACTTTTATTACCTGACCACTCTAAAAAAGGCCATTTTTGCATATTATACCAAATGGAATCTATGTCAGCTATAAAATCAAAGGAACATTTGGGTTGGAATGTGTCTCTAATAATAACAGTAATTATATTTAGCACTCACTTAGCAATTTTCATCTGCAAAGCACTTACTACCAGCATTAGCTACTTAATTCTCATAGAACCTCAGCAAGGTAGGCAGCTATTCCACCTCCCTGTAAGGGGATGCATTGTTGGCTGGCAGTTCACTGAATAGAATAAAAAAAGAAAGGAAAAGAAAAAAGAAATCATTTAATCCAGAAGTTTTAAGAAGAAAAACTTTAATATGAAGGAGTAAGATAAAGTGTGATGGAATAGTTCTGTTCTTAAAAGCACACAGAAAGCTTAGCTTAATCGGTAAAGACTCACTGGACTATGAGTCCAGTGAAATATTGCCAACATACAAAAAGTTTGTTTTCCAACCTGCCATCTTGAATGTGAAAGTCAAATGGAAAACTGTGTCTTCAGAAGGTATTCTGCTGAATCATTGTTTTCTTGAGTACGTGAAGCATGAGAAAATTTCTTACAATCCCTATTCCTACCTGACAACCTTAGGGGTTCTGCAACTTCTCCAGTATTTCACTGTTACCCCAAGGCAACATGTCCCTGGAGTGTACTATCCAAGATGCATTCCTCTGTTACTTACACTCTTGGCATTTAGAAGACTGTTTGCTGCTCTCTAGAGTAACACAAAGGAGCTAGAATCTGCCTGGCTTCCTATTGAGGAATTTCATTTTTCCCATTGTATCTGTTTTCTATAACTGCACTGGCATTGTCTTTAATTTATGTAACTGTGTGAGACTATATTCTTGCAAAAAAAAAAAAAATATATATCTAAACAGATGTTATTTCCATTAACAGTCCAAATAGATTGGGGGTGTGAAATAAGTCAGATAAAGAGCCATGGACACATCTCTAAGATGGAAATAATAATAATAGTTAAAAAGTCAGCTTTACCAACTAATCAGGACAGTTTCAAAGTGATCTCTTTTGACACAATTTAGTTGGTAGACCTAGATCTAAATTTTTCAGCAGGATGTGGTTTTGGTTTGTTTTGCATTGAACAGTGTTGATTCAATAGCACTGGAACTTTACACCAATCAATTGTTATAGCATGTTGGTTTTAGGACTCTGTATTTGGAGCATCTTGAAAGGATTATTGTACCATATTGTAATTGTATATTTGAATAAAATTGTCCACTATGAAAAGAATATAATGTCAGTATCTCATAGTTCCTTCCACGTCTGCCTTTTCCTGCTAGTGCCATCTGAATCCCAGTTCAGTTTTGTTACCTTCTATAATCTCCTGTTTATCGCTCTGATCTCTGTATGCCTGTAATTCCTCACATTTTGCTGTTCATTGCTCTTTATCATGCCCTTCTACTATCTTTACTTATTCTCATTTTATATGTGCACTTCTGGTTTTGTTTTCTTTTCTTTTTTTTTTTTTTTTTTTTTTTTTTTTTTTTTTTTTTTTTCCCCCACTGCACCCTATCTTGTCTCCCACAAAGTTTTCTGTTTCATTCCCAGTTGCCTGTCATTTATTTGCTTCCTCTAGTATGCCACAGGCAGATATCTTTAACACTTTTAAGATTTCATTCTTCTCCCTCTAGTCTCCTTCTCCTTTTGCTTCTTATAGCAGCACGTTTGGCTCCTGCTCCCTGGATGGGACTTTCCATCCCACACTACAGAAACTAAAATCTAAGTTTGAATCCATCTGTCTGCTGATCCATTGAAACTTCCACTGTAGTATTCAAACCAGGGTGAAGAAGAATTTCTGAAAAAAATCCATCAAAAAATTAGACTATATTTCTAAGCTATGTTTACTGTGAGTTATTTTTCACACCACTGATCATGATTGGTTGTAATCACACAATAATACGCAAATGGTCATTATATGAAATAATAAGTGAATAGAAGTATACATCTACTCTGTTTTCGTAAAAAATTGGAAAGTTATTCTTCTTTTCAGGAAGACAAGACCTCTTTAGGATCTATGGATTAATTGGGCATACACAGCATGTTTTTCTGCAACCATTATGATACAACTAATTTTGAGAAAGTATTATCTATTCCCAACACACATAACAGAATTAAATAATGCAAGATAAGAACAGTATATGGAATAAATTGTGCATATACTGGTGTAAAAACAGATGATGAATGCAATTTAAATTAAAGCATTCAGTCACAAAGTCAATAATGGAGATAGTGGGAGGGTGAAGAAATTAAAAGAGGGAAATGAGGACAAGCATTTCTTTTTAATTAGATTTGGTGTAAGATGGAATGTAGATAAGGTTGAATTATACCCTTTCCCCAAATGTTCCAAATATTAGGGATTGTATAAAAGAAGGACAAAAGCTGCAGAATTTAGGACACAGAAATTAATTTAGATATAATATTTGAGCAAACAGTTAGAAAGGCCACATCTACTAAATAACAGAGCTGGAAAAACTACTCAAAGTCAATAATTTAGCCAACAAATATTCTTTTTTCTTTTCTGTTTGGGAATCTTAGGGGATTAGAACTGGATTTGCATCAACATAGCTTCAATAAAATATTGTCTGAAGATATAAAAACTTCCAAAGTGCCCAAGTCAGTTAAATCTTGTTTTCTAATTTCTTAAAAATCTCCAATTATTTAGCCTTAATTAAAGCAAGCTTTCATTTTCTCTGTAGTTGAAAAATAGCAGCTCACTACCACCACCACTACTACTACTACTACTCACTTTTTTCTCTTCTTTTGAAATATTCTGAATGAGTATAACATAAACAGTATTTTGGAATTGTCTCTAATCTTATTAATCTTTCCTTCATCTATTAGATGTTTAAGAACTACTTGTTCTTTACCCTTTGAGGCCTCATCCTTTCCTTTGCAAATGTCTTTGCTATGGGAAAACTTTCACTCTTTCTTTTCAACTCTTGGAGTTTAGAAACAGACTCTTGTTTCTCCTTTTATTTGTCTGTATGGCTTTTAACTTTTTATTCGTAATTTTTTACTTCTCTGTCTCCTTCTAAACTACTAGTGTTGCAGAGAGAAAAAACCCACCATTTCTCCCCCTGCACAAATAAGTGTAGTGATAAGCTCCAAGATTTTTGCTTGGTTTACATGAAAACACCATCTCTGGAACTCAAAGGCTTTTAATTGCTCAAAAATTTCCTTGTTCTATTCAAATGTAGCTTTCAAGGGAAGTCATGCTCAAGGAAATCTTTTAAGTAATTCAGAACAAATCTTTGAAAGATGTCAAACATCGTGACAAATTAAAATACCATTTATGATTGATATGTATGTTAATTGATTTAGATTGGTGCCAGAGATTTAATATTTATAGAAAAACGTAATTTCTTATATAGGCATTCTTATGAGTGTTTCCATTAGCAGAAATGAAAGAATACGTAACTAAATTAGTATAAATGAGAATAAACTTAGTATAATTTTCTGAGAAATGTGGTTTGTTTTCTTTTTTCCTGGTTTCAATCTTTTGTCCATTTGTGTTACAACTTATTCTATTTTAAATCACAAATATCCATAGAAAATGTTATAAATGTTTATTAGTTTGGGGCATTTTGGTTTAGTTTAGTTTTAGGGTTTTTTTGTGTTTTTTTTCTTTTCTTTTTTTAATATTTTCAGTTGCTTGAGCATTACTTGAACTATGTTGATTGTCTTTGAGTTACCTTTTGCAATGCTAATTAATGTTAATAGGACCCTGGTAAAGACTTTTAATCATACATTTAATGATGTAATTTGGTATTAACTTTAAAATAACATTCCTTTTTTGACTTAGATAAATGTACATTTTAGCATTACTGCACAAAAGAAAAAAAAACAAAAAAACAAAAACAAAACAAAACAAAACAAAAAAAAAAAAACAAAACAAAAACAAAAAAAAACCAAACATACCTGCCTTAATAAATTCAAAAGTATTAAATTCTTTCTATTAATTACATACCTATTAAAAAATGACCCTTTCCGAATCAGGCAGTTAAATTTATGCTGATGGCAATCTTTCCTCCTGGACCATATTTTCACTTTTTCTGGATGTGTTTTTAGGAGAGGAAAGGAAACAGTTACTTCTGGCCCTTCCTTCCTTCCTTCCTTCCTTCCTTCCTTCCTTCCTTCCTTCCTTCCTTCCTTCTCTTTCTTTCTGTTCTCTCATTCTCTCTTGCTTTCTCACTGTCTTGCTCTCTTTCTTTTCTCTCTCATTCTCTTTTCTCTGTATTTCTCTCTCTTTCTTGCTTTCTGTTACTCTCTCTCTCTTTTCTTTCTTGCTTGCTTGCTTGTTTCTTTGCCTTCCTTGTAAACACTATAAATTTAATCCCCAGCTTTTCTGATCTCATTCATTTTAACACCAGATTCTAGGTCAAAAAAGATTTTTTACTTCTGGGGAGATTGGTAGGAATGGCTTATTTTTATTTTGACTCTTTGCCGCTTCTTTTGGGACCTGCAATCTACTTCTCAAGATTATCTGGACATTTTCACTCAAATTCCCTGCTATGGGAATTAATGCCTCAGAACATTGTCAATGCCCAGTAGAATGTGTGATTTCCTCTCTGACTGCAAAACTTTTTCAGCTGTTGTTCTAAATGTCTTAAGTTTGTAAATTCTTGCGTGAGACTTGTGTTGTATGCTAAATAAGAGAAGATGAGAAAGACATGGAGTTAATATTGTATAGAGCTTTCAGTGCTAAATGTTAGAGGCTCATTTCACCTAACATTTATGTGTTAGACATCGAAGTATGAGCTGTTCACCTTAGGCTTCATTTATGGTTGTTGAAGATAAATATGCACTTCCAGAGGGTGAGTGCTTTGATCTAATTTGGTTGCCTTTCATAGGGTGAGATTAATCTCTCTCTGGAGATGCCTACCTCTTTTCATTGATGATAACACAAGCCCAAGATGCCTAGCACAGCACTAGGAGTTGAATTTTAAAACACTGATGTTCAGGCAAACCAGTCCTACCTGACATTTCTTTTATGACTGTCTGCACTTTGATATAATAACTAGTCCTTCCAATTCAGTAAGAGTAGGGGATGTTAAATGTCTTTGAAGTCTCACTCTTTTGATTGTTGTAATTTTCTATTCTTTAAAAACAACAAATTTAAAAACCAGAATATAAATATAATGTGGTGGCATGGCTTGCACAACTGGAGTGCTGCAATGGATAGCTATAAACTCTTCAGAAGGGATAGGCAAGGAAGGAGAGGCAGTGGGGTAGCCCTGTGTGTTAGGGAGTGTTTTGACTGTCTAGAGCTTGATGACGGTGATGAAAGGGTTGAGTGTTTTTAAGTGAGAATCAGGGGAAAGGCCAACAAGGTAGATATCATGGTGGGAGACTGTTATAGACCACTCAACCAACATGAAGAGGCAGACAAAATATTCTATAAGCAGCTGGGAGAGTCTCACAATCGCTAGCCTTTGTTCTCATGAGGGACTTTAATTCACCAGATGTCTGCTGGAAATAACCTTCCGAAGAAGGGGCAGGTGTCTCTGGAGGACTACAAAGATGTTGTGAGGTTATTCAGGGAGAAAATTAGAACAGCCAAAGCTCAACTAGAACTTAACGTGGCTACTGTCATAAAAGAAAATAAAAAAATGTTTCTATAAATACATTAATAACAAAAGGAGGGCGAAGGAGAATCTCCATCCTCTACTGGGTGCAGGGGGAAACAAAGTGACAAAGGATTATGAAAAGGCTGAGGTACTTAATGCCTTCTTTGCCTGAGTATTTAACAGTAAGACCAGTTGTTTTTGGGGTGCCCAACCACCTGAGCCAGAACACAGGGACAGGGAGCAGAATGAAGCCCCCATAATCCAAGGGGAAAAGGATTGCAACCTGCTGCACCACTTAGGCACACACAAGTCTATGGGGCCTAATGGAATCCTCCCAAGGGTACTGAAGGAGCTGGCAGAAGTGCTCACTGAGCCACTTTCCATCCTTTGTCAGCATTCCTGGATAACCAGGGAGGTCCCAGTTGACTGGAAATTGAGAAAATTTGGTGCCCATCTACAAAAAGGGCTTGAAGGAGGATCTGGGGAACTAAAGGACTGTCAGTCTGACCTCAGTGCCTGGGAAGGTTATGGAGCAGATCATCTTGAGTATGTGGCACATACAGGACAATCAGATGATCAGGCCCAGTCAGCATGGGTTTATGAAAGGCAGGTCCTGCTTGGCTAACCCGATCTCTTTCCATGAGAAGATGATCCTCTTAGTGGATGAGGGAAAGGCTGTGGATCTTGTCTACCTAGAATCATAGAATCTTCATGGTTGGAAAGGACCTTTGAGATCATCAAGTCCAACTATAAACATACACAAAAAAACCCAACCCTATAATCTC
>VXBH01003550.1:60506-72744 GCA_013400035.1 Rynchops niger | reverse complement strand
AAGGGGAAGGGCAAGGGCAAGGGCAAGGGCAAGGGCAGGGGAGGGAGGGAAGGGAAGGGAAGGCAAGGGAAGGCAAGGGAAGGGACGGCAAGGGAAGGCAAGGGAAGGGAAGGCAAGGGAAGAAGAAAAAAAAAAAAAACCAAACCACCAAAAAACTCCAAAAAACCTCCCCAAGCTCCACATACACACAATGAATTCTGTGTGATCAATAACCAGGTATGTAAAATCAAATTTCCTCCTATAAAGTTTTGCTAAAATTTGTGTATGGAATATGAGCCTGGTAAGGTAAACCAAGCATTTGGTAAACTGTGTAAGTAGAGAGTTTAAATTAGTTTGTATAAAGAACTCTCCCTCCAGAGACTTCCACTGATTCATTTCATCTAGCTTTAGACTCTTTGTAAATCAAGTGCTCTGCAGAGTAGCTGCATCTATTAATGGACATTGCCGAGAGATTGAAGGTAACTAAAGCCTGCACATGAAGTTTCTTAGTTAAGTATCTAAATGTTAATGACACGCCTTTAGGACAAAAAATCCTTATTGTGTAACTTACCTGTAGAAATATTTTTTTTTTTTTTGTATGTGTGTATATGAAAATGCATACCTTTGTAAGAAAGACATGAAGATAGGTTAATGAGGCTTGTAAAGCACATAAAACTTGGCTTCACTTGTATGTAATTTTCTTTATAAAAAATAACATCTTGCATAATAGAGAATTCATTCTTCACCAAGATGTCAAAGTTTTGAATCAATACCATCTTGAATTTGCCACTAGTTATTACATATGTCATCCAACAGCCAATGAGGGAATCAAGGCTTCTAGAAGGTAAGTATTTAATCTTTTGTACGTAGAAAATACCACACAGATATTCAGGAGGAGAGCAGGGTGGGTTTTTTTTCTTCATGACTTAATGAAGTTTTTAAAAAATAAGGTTTTACCACTCGATATAAGCATAATCTTTTATTCAGTAGTGGCTATGTTCCCATTTTGTCCTGGAACAAATATAAAAAGTTATTTATAACTATACAGAAGAATGTATGAATATGTGTATTTATATATAAATACCTGTATGAATATAGAGAACTTGGGGTTTTCCCCCACACATACATGTAAATAAGACTGTCCATAGAATCAATGAAAGATTTTTAAAGTATTACAAAGATACCTTTCACAATTTATTATGGAGTTTCTTAGACTCCTTCACAGTGCATCAGATTGTAGTCTACCAAGAAATCATATATTAAAATGGGACAATTTTACAAATATATTTAGTCCTCAATGTAATGAATGCATAGTCATAGAGGAGAGATCAGGATTTCAACATATAGCTCACTGTATTGTGTAATGGTTGTAGGTACATTACAGTGAATATCAAATATATTGACAAGTTAGTTTAGTATGGGTGTTCCTGAGTCTTGTACATTATGATTGTAGATTTTTTTTACCTGTGAAAATACCACCTTCCATTAATATTTTATACGGTAATGATTTTGTAGGAGCTGGCAACTACTCTTGAAAAGCTGAAATGTAAAGATGACTTCCGTAACTGCATAGAACTGTGGCTGGTTTTTATAATATACTTGGAATTAGCACTGTTGAGCCAGTTACAGAAACAAAGTCACATTTGAAGTAGACTTCCCCTTCCACATATTTTATAACAAAACTTTGTCCTGCCTGCCACATTCTCCTCTTTTCTTGCTATTCACTCATTATTCAGAGACTATTGTTGTAGAACAGGAAGTAAATGAATGTTTTATTCTGATCTCTAGTTGCCTGGAGACTAGATCCCAGAAGTACAAGATGTCTCTTCTGTTCAAAATGAAACACTAGATGCCCTGCTCATCTGTCATTTCCAGTTCATGCATTTGTTTTCTAAATGTGATTTTTCTTGTACACCAACTCTTTTTAAACTTGTAACCTGTATATGTTATTTTGAGGCACCAAAAGGTGATTATTAAAGTACTCAGTTTATCACAGAGGACTCAAAATATTGCCTGTAAATTGTAGGTTCAGAGTTTTATTCAAAACTCAGTAGGAGTGTAAACGTCACAGAAATGGCTATTCAAATAGAATCAATACACAGGCAAACTATAGCTACAGAAATAGAAAATAATACATGAGCTATTAGGTAGAAAGCTTGCAGGCTTTCTATTTTCTCTTTTAAAACACATGCCAACATAGGCTTTCTGGTTTTTCTCTCTACTGAAGTCAGATGTTACATTTTACTGCATTGTTAAATAGCAAGCGTATGCTGCACATCCGTTACGCTGATTTTATCAGAGGAGACTTGTTCATTTGTCTTTCTGTTCTGGTATTTTCAGTTCTCCATATGACCTAAGAAACTATCCAAAAAGGTAAGATGTTTAAGTCAGATTACTACAAGCACTAATTAAACCATTTATCTTCCAGTGGTTGGGATGAAAGACAATTATGAGTATTGCTACCTGAATAATGCAGAGATTAACTCATATACACAGTAAACAATGACCTGCAGGGATTTTGGATAAGGAGTGGCAAATAACACACACAGAGAGGAAAACAAAAAAAAACAAAAAAAAACAAAAAAAAAAAAAAAAAAAAAAAAAAAACAAAACCCAGAGGTTGACACCTCTGGTTAGGACAAGGGGAAGAACAAAACTATTTAAATGTTTTTCTCGTCAATCCTTTCTAAACCTGAAAGCAGAACAGCATCATACCATGACTGGTGATTTTTGATGTTTGCAGGAGCTGTGTAGCAGCTCAAGCCGACTCTAAAATACAGATGAATGCCACTTTTCCTGGTGCATCTCATCCACTGTAATGTTGAATCTATACAATAGCTTGCCTTGAAGAATGAGTCAAAGCGTATCTTTACTCTTACTGTTTCTATTGGATCTCCTCACGTTTTCTCTTTCCGCTTTTCTAAATATGCTATGCAAAGTAACTATTTACATCTTTTCTTGATTTTGATCATTTTTCCCACTGTATTGTCTTGTATAATTGTTTTCAGTTCAGGGCCACATGGAAAAAAAAAAAATAGGCGCATCTATGTGGCCTTCTTGCTTTGGCAGTCTTTATACAGGAAGCAGAAGAATTTCTCTAGTGCAGATAATTAAACAGAGAGTTGAAAACACTTCACTACGGCAATCTTCATGTATTGTGACCAAATATAATCATGAAGCGACTTGTCACATTCATATTTATCCTGCTGAAATGTATTTTCACTGTATGTATCTTACAGAGGTATATGCATTACAAGGGATATTGCACCTGGAACTACAGCTGGTGTGAATGGGTTATACTGGACCTCAAAAGAATAGTCTGCACAAACTGGCCTTCAAGCCGAAACCATGCAGCTCTTAATGAAGCCAAACTCCTGTGAAAGTCCTTGGTGTCTTGCCTGAGGAACAGAGTACTAAAGTTTGAAAAAAAACCCCAAACATATAAAGGCTGTGAAAACCTGTCCATTTATAGAAGTAAATCAGAATTGTTCCTAACGGCATATGCACATTGACAATACATAAAGGCATATATTGAAAAAGAAAAATCTCATAAATTTGGACTTCTGCATTCACATCTCAGGGAACATGACTGTTAGAGGAAGGAAGAGCACTGAGAAAAGATTAAACTTTTAAAAATATTGTAATAATTGACAGAATCTACCTTACTAGTTTGCCTCCAGATGTGTTCTATTAATTTAATTAGCTTTGCATGTGGAATAGCATTTGTGTGGCCTTTATCCCACAAGCTGAAATCATTGTAAAGCTTCCCATATTTTCAGTTTTCATGGGCTACCAGTGTAAGTAGACTGACGAGAGGTATGGTAAGTGAATCATGGTGTCACAAACGAGTGAATGCATTCTTTTTCTTGTTAACTTTGACAAATAGCATTCAATGAGGTAGAAATTTTAATTCTATTTATTTATTGCTAATAGTGCTTGGAGTTCTGTAATGGGTAGGGTACGGGTGATGAGCATTATTGTATAGACAGAAAATTCTTTTTTGTTTTAATTAATTTTCTTAAGGTGCCAGGATGTTGTCCTCTTACTGGTCTATATAAGGCATTAAGGAGTTGTGAAACACTTTGATAGACCCTATTTTCACGTTTGGACAGAGCTATATCATTTAGTATAGCTGTGAGGGAAACATGCTGTGTTTACATGTATTATACTTGTAAACCTGGTGACAACTATTTTGTTGTTGGTACAAAGGGGACTGTAAATCTGAGAGTGACACAATAACACAATATCCTGGTCAAGACTGATATCAAAGAAAATACAACAGTTTGCACAGTAAACTCTACAGTTTGCAGTAAGATCTTCGGTGTCCACAAGATCTTAGCATCCAGTGGCTTATGGATGCTCTTGAAGGTTATGATTATTTACTTACTGATGTTTCAAACAGTGACTAAATTGTTAGGAAATATCATCAGAATTGAATTTCTTAAGTTTGCTGATTGTTAGTCATTTTAAGGCTTCACTTTAGGGGAATTTTTTTTTTTTTTTTTTTTTTTCAATTGATGTGGGGCACTTCATTAACTTTTCTATTCTTGCTGTGGTTTGCAAGTTGCTTTTATTAAAAACAAATACAAAATCTCACACACACATAAAAATGAGACACCCCACCCCATCCCAAATATTAGCTTGGTATCTTTTCAGGGTAAGGATAACCTTCTAAACTTTGATGCCTTTCTATAATCTTTTATTATTGTTTGTTTGTTTGTTTGTTTTGTTAATTTTAGTTTTCTTGGGCATGGCATTCCTTAAATTTGCAATTGTCTCTCCATCTAGTTAACCATATGATATGTACTCTAAATTTTGAAATCACAAAAGAAAAGATGCTCAATAACTATTATTTGAAAAAAATCCATATTTCAATGTTTACATGTAAAATCTTCTGTGTTTAGGAGTAGTCCTAAGGATAACCTTAAAAACTTTCAATGAAATCTTCCTTATGCTGAAGAATATGATTAAATGTTGTACTTCATACACTGTGTTATAAACAGTTGTGGAATAGAAGACTCAGAAAAATAGTAATTTAAGCACTTTTTTATTATTATTATTATTTAATAGTACTTTTACCTAGAAAAGTAGCAGAAGAAAACTTGTAGCAGTAAGATAATGCCATTCCAGCAACTCCAGTATTATATTGGAAAGTTATATTTATTTCTATGGGGGAAGTTTATGTTTAAGGTTGACACAAAACTATTAAAATTGCTCAGTTTCTTCTAATAAGTATATAACAGCAGAGCCACTGTGGATTTCAATGAATTACATCTTCCTATACTGTGCTTCTAGGTGGGATTGCAATGAAAGAGAAAAAAAAATAAAAAAATCCCTCTCCATTATCAGGGTAATTAGTTCCATAAATTCCTTTATGTCTTCAGTGAAGAAATGGGGTAATTACATTGTGAAATTTCATTTTCCTAAGGGGACACATTAATTTATGGGCATCTGTAATATTTGTTTCAGCACAAGGTTTTCACATTCTGTACATGTACTTCATTATGTAGAAAAGAAATATTTTAAAGTGCACAAGATTCTACATACAGTACAATGTGTATTTTTTTTTTTTTTTTAATTTAGGCAATTCATTTTTAGCAAATCTCTTGGCTTCTGACCTTCATTAAGTACACTATAAGGCTTAAAACAGAAAAACAAGTAATTTTACTTTTATTCCTTGAGAGAAGAGAATATTCAATTTCGAGATAGATATTAAAGTTCATAAAATATCATTAAAAGCAATAAGTGTGGTGGTGACTTAATTATTACAAAACACTATGAATAGGGTTGGTGACCATGTTTTACTAAATTTTTTTTTCATGGGAAATATGCTATGGTAATTACTAACACAGTTTTATCTATCTGTCTATTATTCAAACAGTAATATCACCTCTCTTAAAGGTTAATAACATTATTATTATTTAATCCACTAGATTTTATTGAATACTTGGAGCCCTCTGAGGTTGATACTAGTCAATCTGAATGGACTGTTTTCTTATGTCCTCTCGTTATGGTCAAAATCTTGTGAATGGGCAAAAAGGAAACACATCCTACAAATAAAGCCAGGAATTATTGTTGATGTCATTGAAATCTTAACAGTATAATTCAAAACTCATTATTAATCTACATCTGATTGTTACAGAAAAAAGAAAAAGTGAATAGTAAGGCTGCTAAAATTGTTGCTCACATGCTCCTTAGTTTCTACTCCTTTTCCTGGTATCATGCTCACCCTCTCCCTTGGTGGTTTCGTAACTGTAGTGATGGTGGGGATGCCATGGTGAGCCATCGGCAGCTGGAGTCCTTTTCTGTGAGGAAAGTGGTGCTTGTGTTCATGGTTTCTTTTTTCTCACTCTACGTTCTACTTGTAGTCCGTTTTGTGTGTTTGTTAACACACTTTTACACTTTTTCTGTTTCTTCAATGATTTACAGGTCCATCTTGTATCAAAAATTACTATACATGTCCTTTACGTATGTCATAAAAAAAAAATAATAAATCTTTGTTCTCTTTTTACTGCCCAAACCAGTCTTACTACAAATCTGTTTTTCTGTAACTGTCCATTACTGAGTTGTTTGTAGTTGTGGAATCTCCAATGCCAGACTTTAACCCACCCCTTATGGTCCCATTCCTGTATTCCTCTCCAGTGCATCCTGAGTTCCCACCTCTCAAGGATATTATTATACCAGGCCTTTCTTCCTCTGCTCTACATTATTATGTTAGAATCATAAACCTCTCATCATGCACAGAATAACTTATAACTGCTTTATATATATAATTTTGTTTTTACCATACAAAGACAACAAAAGTAAAATAAATTAGCCACAGATATCTGGTCTATGAGAGAAGTTGGTCTTACAGATAAACCAAGTGGAAAAAAAAGGCGCAGGCAGGTCAAGACAAGTTCAGGCAGAGCAGACCTGACAAGAGTCAGCCTTGAGGCCGTGCAAACTCAGTACAGACCTTATGGTCTGTTACTAGCAGTGGCAATATGATATTACAGGGCTATAAAGCACTATAAAGACAGCAAATCACTCTGCCTGCAGTACTGACTTTCCCTGGGAAGCAAGTAAGGTTTCAGAATTCCCTGTGCATGTGTGATAAGGCTGATTCATCAGATTTGCTGCACAATGGTGAGTGGCTGTTATTTTCAACCTGGACATCTGGACCCTAATAGTCCCCTTGCTTTCAGTGGTCTTTGGGACAATGGGTAGTCGGGCTTTGATCACTAGTGGGCTCCCATTGCAGCAGACTCAAATTGCCATTGAAATTGTGCCCTTATTAACATGATGGGTTTCAAAAGAGTCCAAATGTCACACCAACAGCAGTTGTAAGACCGAATGTGACAATTCTTTCATCATTAAGTGTACATAAGTAAAACAGATGCACAGTAGACCCAGGGACTTTTTTTTTAAGAGACACCAGATTATTAGATTTTTCATCATGGAAATGAGTCAGTTGTGCACACATTGCTGGCTGTGTTCCTGCTTCTTAGCTCTTATTCATATAGCTCTTTTCCCACACTACCTTGCTCAGGGGAAGACACCTCAGCAGTATACCTTCTAAGACAGTTTATTTTATAAGGGTTAAGAGGCTTATAAGAGTAGCACCATCTGTTTTTGCAGCACCATGTTTTATTACAATATATTGTAATGCAAATGGCTTTAGCACTTTCCTCAGGTTAGTAGGTAAAATTCACAATTTATCTTGGCAGGAAAATACTGACCTTCTCTCAGGAGCTGGCTGTTATAGTCACTGTTGATTAGCACTAAATTGCTGACCATCTTGAATAGGTACAATTGATTCCAGGAAAACCTCTCACTGAGAGCAAACTTGGGTATAGATCTAGAGTACACTGGAGCACTGCATAGTTATAGCCTACAGGTTTCTGTGTGTATCAGCACTGCTGCACATCCACCGTATAACCAACATGCTACTAATGACCTATAAGGTCAATGATTTTGAAGTAAACATTCATGAACTTGTATATCCTGTCTTCTCCAGGACAGAGCTGGTAGGATGAATCTTATTTTTCTGTCTCACTTTGAAGCAGCTTGAGAATATATCCAATGTTATGCATACTCATAGCTGTTCTGCTAAGCCTTTTGCAGTTAGGCTACACATGTAAGAGCATGTGTCAAGGTCAGTCACTTCTGAACTGTTGTCATGTTGAAGTGGTTAATTGCTGTTACACTTCTGCACAGAGACCTAAGAAGTTCATGCCAACAAGGAAACATGCTATGGTGGGTCTTGTTCTAACCAACAAACAGGGGCTAGTGGGGAATGTGAAGCTCAAGAGCAGCCTTCGCTGCAGTGACCATGAAATGATGGAGTTCAAGATCCTCAGGGCAGTGAGGAGGGTGCAAGCTCACTACCCTGGATTTCAGAAGAGCAGGCAGTGGCCTCTTCAGGGATCTGCTCGGTCGAGTACCATAGGATAAAACCCTGGAGGGAAGAGGGTCCCAAGAAATCTGGGACAAATTCCTTGTTAGAATACCTTTTTATTCTTGTTCTTAGAAGATATCTTCTTCTTTTTGAAGTTTCATATATCAGTCAGTAATCAGAAAGATAATCACATGATCAGGAAAACCATTTTACTGCTCAAATTCCAAATATAATATCTGACACACTAAGTCTATGATGAAAAAATAGCTTGTCTTTAACATTCTGTGTATAGGAAAATTAGGATGCATCCACAAAAAAATTATAAATTGTTTGTGAATGAGTCCCACAACTGTAATCTTCGAGTTTTGCAGAATTTCACTTTTGTCCCTTACTTACTCAAACTTTTCCTAATCAGCAGAAATAGCTCTGCTTGTGTCTTGTTTCTGCCATAAAATTATTCTTAGAGAAATAATTCAAATGTCAACCACAACAGTGTGACTCAGAAGTGTGGGTGGCATCATCTCAGGAAATGGTCCATAGCTGTGAATCTTACTCCTGCAATGGAATATCTTCAGCCATTACTGTCATCAGGCTTAAGTCCAGAATTCTTCATTATAGCTTTGGAGCATGGTGTTATAGGTAGTTTTATTTTTAATTTGTTTGCTTTTTTTATGGTGAAGGCAAAGCTACAGTGACGAAAAAGAGAAAACCATGTCTACATCTGCATTACAGAATCCATAGGCTCCTCTTAGTGTTCAAGCTAAGAAGATTGCTTGATTCTTCAAAATGTTCAAGCTAAATGTCGTGTTAGTATGTCCTATCCAGGCATGATCTCAGGGCAAATGCTATATTCACACACAGCTTCTCAGCTACTTCCTTCTCAGCTACTCTTCATTTCTCCTTTGATGAATGGAGGACAGAATATTTTTGTAGGTTAATACAGATGATGTCTCTGTTAAAATTTTAAATAGATTACACAATAAAATTTATTTGTACTTTATAATCATTTTATATTGGAATATAAAGAATGTTGGAGGCTGTAACTGCTTCCAGGAAGGTCCTGATTAGATGTGATAGTCAAAACAATCTGTAGAATACTTATTGACTAGTGGGGGTAGCTTTCCTGAACTTCTGCAAGCATTGTTTATGAACTGTGCATAAGATGGGGATGAAATTATCATGAATAATGATAAGCCTAAATCTAGTTCACTAATTTAATCCATTGCTGTGAAAAACTGTTGGAATCACTGACTTCCCAGCTTGTGTTAGGAATCAGAATATGGGTGGGGTAGTAATTGCCACTGTCGGTATCTTTACTGTTATTAAATACAATATGCATTGCAAAGACAGAAAACGAGAATAAGAATGTAGTTTTGGTTTTGGATATTTTTTAGACAGTTTTTCTTGCCTCTCAGTTCATTTTCAGAAGAAACAATATACAATAACTGAATAATTGTATATAAAGAAATCTATACATACTATTCAATAGCTTGTTATGTATGCTTTACCATATTGGTCAAAATTGTGCTCTAAACAAATCACTCAATGTATTTTGGAGAGCATTGACACTCAAGCAGGGTATTAATATCAACTCAGGCATTAATTAAAACCTACAAAGGTAAAATAAAAATTTTGCTGAAGTGTTTGACAAGTTTACTGTACAGTTAAAGGTGAACGTAACTGTTTATTAACTAAACAGGAGTCAAATGACTGAGAAACTGCTGACAGCGTATATAACAACACAGTTCCTCAAAAAATATTTAAATTATATTTTGTTTTTCTGTTACTCTCAAATACTTCATAAAAGCTGCTTATGCTCTGGATATCCACACAGAAATCATAGCCTGATTTATCCTAATTTTCTGAACTGTAGATTGTGCAGCAAATTCAATTTTTTTCTGTAGCCCTGATTAGATGTGATAGTCAAAACAATCTGCAGAATTCTTAGGAATTTTGTTGTCTGTACTATTAAATTGCTAGAACAGTCTCTGCTACAGTTTAGGATGTGCTTACTAGTACTCCTTAGAAAATTGCCAGGCACTGTTTGGGAGTTGGCACTACCTGGAGACTGTTCCCAATAGACATTCTTGGAGGAATCCTGTGGAAGTTTATTGTACAGAGGTGCCTATTCGATTGCTATGGACCTCCGTCTCTAAGAGTTATCCTGGACACATTTATCATGTTCCTCAGCTTTCCTCATAAGCTGCTATCAAGATTTCCAAACTGAAAATCCATTTGTTTTCATGCCAGCTCAGGAATTAAGGACTTCTGGACAGTTGTCGTCAGAGTCAGATGTCTTAAAGCTCTGGGGCTCAGTTATTCCAGACTGAAGTAAAAGCATCTTTGGGAAGAGAAGGGAAAGGGAAAAGGGAAAGGGAAAGGGAAAGAGAAAGGGAAAGGGAAAGGGAAAGGGAAAAGGAAAGGGTAAATGGAAGGGGAAGGAACAAGTTCACCCAGAAAAGCTTAGTCAGGTTTTTAAGAATGAACCATTTTGTAATGATAATTCACACCGCAAGAAGAAAATTTGAGGAGGACTGCCTAGTTTTATTTGAACAGGAGTAAATATGTAAAACAGCTAAGCTTCAGATGGACATCTGAGCACATAAATCAGACCTTGATCAAAGATCAACAGAAGGTTCAAAATCTGCAGCAAGCCAAACTTAAACAAACTTAAACTTCACTACAGGAAGATTTTCACTGAGAAAGGGTTGAAATGGCACTTCAATCAAGTCTGTTCATCTTGTCCTCCCTGACAAATAGTTCAACAAGCTTAAATAATTTCAGTGGAATAAATTTGTGAGCAGAACCTGTTGCATTTATGAGATTTAGCTGTATCACATTTTAATACTAAAATATGCCACAGTCAATTAATAAAATATATTAAGAGAAAGTACCTAAGTGTCTAATCTTAATGAAAAAAACATAATCAATGTGATCAAACATTTCTATCCAAAAATTTAAATAATTTTTTCAATCTAATTAGGCTGTTGGTTGTCATTATATCTAAGAACACAGCACTACTGTCCTCATTACTATTATTAGTTCAATACCTGTAAGCCAGATTCAGGGAAAGACTTAGGTGGTAAGGATGAATTCTTCCTGTGTGTGGATAATTAACATCCTGGAAGAAGAACAGAAGCATAGGGAAAAGGGACAATCCTAAAATCAGATTTTCCACACTGTAGTTGATTAGAAAAAGACCACGGCAACAACTGAGAAGAAATAATTTGGTTTGGTTTGATATTAAAGTCTTTTACTGAAGTATCTTTACTCCAAACTGCTAAAAAACTCTTCCATTTATGCAAATCCAAAAACATTTTCAATCATTCTTTCAGAGTAAATGAAGATATTATTTTTTAAAACATATCCAGAGGAGGAAATTCAGTGGATATTCTTCATGCTGATGTTATATTTTATTATAAATGCTGTGGGTTTACACAGCTGTCAGAAATTTTGCCTAGAAAATTAGACTTGTTTCCAGCACCTGTCATGCTTTTTCCAAGGGCTTTTCAGCCTATATAAATTTTATGTCTACAGTGTGTCCTAACTACCCAGGTCTTGGTTCTTTCTTTGAAGGGAAATTCAAATTATTAAGAAGACATTTAATGCACAGGGTATTGTGTTACTCTATTGTTTTGTCTCCTCCTGTTCCCCATACCTCCTACAATGGAGGTAAGAAAAGGTAGGGGGTTTTTTTTATGAGAAGAGATGAATGACAATTCAAAATCATGGTACAGTTTATGTCCTTGTTATTAAGACTGAATTAGGTGACCAGTTCAGATAGTCACAGAGTATGGCTTCCTTTCATCTCAACCATTGTATAGTCTTTCTGTTCATACATCGTGCCAAACTCATGTCATTTCTGAAAAGGAAAAAAAA